>JAAAKG020109629.1:0-15523 GCA_010014905.2 Druon quercuslanigerum | reverse complement strand
ATGTATATGTGAATGTATATGCATATGGATATGTATATGTATATGCATATGTATATGTGTGTGTGCATATGTTGTGTCTCCAAATGGGGTTCACACCCTTCTATAGAAGGGTGTGTAGTATACCTATTCTCTTTTGAATCCAAATTAGGAGAAATTTTACTAATCTACTTAACAGTATTGTTGCTGTATAAATATATAGTTATATATTGACATTTCAGCCTCAGATGATATATTTTTTCAGTTCGGATATTGGATCCTGGTCTAGCGATAAACTTCTTCTTACCCTCGTTTATATGCCTATCTAACTCCCCATCTATATTTTCGGTCGTTACCCAGTAAATCCCCATTAAATTATTGATCTGCAGTTGGATGAAGACGCTGCAAATAATTGAAAACTACCATTTTTCAACGGCAGATAATTTTTTTTATGAGGTGCATAAAAATATCTCTGGGATTTACTGTGTAGGCAGTAAATCCCGGAGATATTATTTATCTGAAGTTGGATAACAATTCTGCGAACCATTGAAAATTCTAATTATTTAAACAAATAATTTCTATCATTACGCTGATAATAATTCTGCAAATAATTTTTATCAAGAAGCGGATAAAAACGATGCAAATAATTAAAAACTACAATTATTTGGACAAATAATTTTTATCACGAGGCGTATAAAAATGCTGCAAATAATTGAAAACTACCATTTTTCAAAGAGAGATAACTTTTATCCAAGCAACTAATTTTTATCACGAGGCGGATAAAGATGCTGCAAACAATTGAAAACTTCAATTATCCAAGCAAATAATTTTTATCACGAGGCGGATAAAAATGCTGCAAACATTTGAAAGCTACAGTTAGTCGACAACTGATCATATTTTGCCGCCTCGTTATAATATCTCGTTGATTTACTGTGCACACAGGAAATTACCGTGATATTCTTTATCTAAAATTGCATAAAAACGCCGCTAATAGTAAATAATTTTTTTACGATGCGGATAAAAATGCTGCAAATATCTGAAAACGACAATTATCCAACGGAAAATAATTTTTAGCATTGCGTACACAGTGAATCCCGGAGATGTTATTTATCTGAAGTTGGATAAAAATGCTGCAAATAATTAAAAGTTACAATTATCCAAACAAATAATTTTTATTACAAGGCGGATAAAAATGCTGCAAACAATTGAAAACTACAATTACTCGAAGACTGATTATATTTTTTCGCCTTGTGATAATATCTCGTTGATTTACTGTGCACACAGTATATTACCGTGATATTCTTGATCTAAAATTGCATGAAAACTCCGCCCACAGTAAATAATTTTTATTACGAGGCGGATAAAAATGCTGCAAACTTCTAAAAACTACAATTATCCAGAGGCAAATAATTGTGATCAGGAGCATGATAAAAATGCTGCAAAAAATTTAAATCATTTTTATCACTGTGTACACAGTAAATCCCGGAGGTATTATTTATCTGAAGCTGGATAAAAACGCTGCAAAAAATTGAAAACTACAATTGCATACAGTAAATACCCGAGATAATATTTATCTGGAAGTTGGATAAAAAAGCTGCAAACAAGTAAAAACATCAATTATCCAACAGCAAATAATTTGTATTATGATGCGGATAAAAATGCTGCAAACAATTGAAAACTAAAATTATCCAACAGCAAATAATTTTTACTACGAGGCGGATAAAAATGCTGCATATGATTGAAAACTACAAACGGCAAATAATTTCAATTACGAGGTATTATATATATTTTGATTTTGAAAAGAACTGAACTGTTTGGTTGAAAATTCAACAATTTTGGATTAAAATTTTGGATTAAAATTCAACTGTTTTTTTTTAAGTTCAAATAGTTCATAGAAAATTTACTTGTTGTTTAAGATTCATATTTTAATTTAAAAAAATTACCAGAAATCTTTTTTGGATGAAAGTTTAACTATATTTTGAATATTTTTCTTTTTTGGGTTAAAGTTTAACCATTTTTTAAAACATTTTTCTTTTTAATCTAAAAATTCATACATTTTATTTGAAATTGCATCTCTCTCAGATAAAAATGCATCTGTTTGGTTAAATATTTCACAAATTTGTTAATAAGTTATCCTTTTTGGTCAAAAATTTAGCTGTTTTTTTTGTTGTAAAATTGACTATATCATTGAAATATTACTTGTTGTTTAAAATCCATATTTTTATGTTAAAAATTCAGTTTAAGTAGTTTTTGGATGAAATGTCAACTTTTTGTTTTGAAAATTTGTGTTTCGATTCGAAAATTCATCTTTTTTGATTGAAGATTCATATTTTTAGTTAAAAATTGATTTCTTTGGTTTAAAGTTTAATTATTTTTCTTTCTGCAAATTATATTTTCTGAATGAAAATTAAATTTTTTCACGGAAAAATTCGTCTTTCGGTTTGAAGCTTCAACAATTTAAAGTAACTTTTTTTCTTTCATAAATATTAAATTTTTAATAATTGAAAATTCGTTTTCTTGGTCTTAAAATAAATTTTTATTTATAAAATTTCATCTTTATGGTTGAAATATGATCAGTGACACTCAAAGTAAAAAGTATTTTGTAAAACCAACATGACAAAAACTAATCAATAATTTTTCAAGAAAAAAATTAATTTTCAAAAATGATCAAAAAAGACTTCGAGTCCTAAATGTCATCAGAACACAAAATTTTCATAAAATTTAGTATAAATCTCTAAAAGGGAAAAAGGTCTAAAAAATAAATGGTTACTAGACATTTTTGTTTTGCTTGAAAAATTATTTTTCTCTTCAAATTATAATTTGCCTACAGTTTTTTTCATTTTTTGAAAACCAATCTGTTTGGTTTTAAAATTTAATCATTAGTATCTTTTTGATTAAAAATAATTTTCGATTAAAATATCAACTTAAACATTTTTCTTTTGGAGTTATTTTTTTTCAGAAAATTAAATTATTTGGTTTTTTTATTTAATATTTATCATTTTTGGGTTAGAAATACAGCTGTTTAAATATTTGTATTTTTTGTTGAAATATTTACTTTTTTGTTAACATTTTCGTACGTAATTTTCCAAAAAAATTTAGAGTTTTCTAGAGAATCTTAGGCAAATTATATCTTATATATCCTTAAAACTAAATAAACAAATTACTCTAAAAATAGTTACTCCAAGCTCTGTTATTGTTACAAATTATTTTTATTTCAAATAGGACCTCATAATTTTTTTAATTATAGGGTAAATTGTTACATCAATTATAAATTTCAAACCATGTACGGTCCCTTGTACCTGAGGAAGACTAACATACAGAACAAAACAGATTTTTGATAAATCTGATAAATTGTAAATATAATATTCGCTATTTGCGAATTATAACGATTCCAGCGATCCTAAAAATTGCACACTAACTCGAATATTTATTCCTTAATTTTTGACTTTATTAGTCAAATACAATATCGTTGAAATCGTTATATTTTCCGGATTTTGAATACAGTATTTATAAATTGCCAAGTGCTAAATTACAAAAAAATATTATATTTCGCATTTTAGTCCTCATTAGGTAGAAAGGACTCCCGCTGACTAGGCTCGACAGCAGAAAATCCATTCCCAGGTAGCCGGGGTGGAATTGTCATCTGCGTGAAATTAATCATATTTAATTAGCACAAATCCATAAATACGTTCGGCCATTCACGTTGCTGGGGCGTCAGGTCAAATTGGAAATGATCGACCCCCACTCCCCTCTCCATTCCCGAGACACATGAAAATTTACGATTACCATTGGCATGAGTTCAATGTAAGTGGGGCAGGGAAAACATTAGTCCAGTTTCTACCAGTAGATGGGAAAGCATCATTCGTCCACTTCATCGTCTTCTATTTTAACAACAACATGTATACAGTGATCCAACAGAGTGCCAATAAAGAGGGTCTTTGGCTACCACTTGGACAATGAAATTATTCATGACCAACCATTCCTTAGAGTCGTGCCACTATTCCTGAATAATAACAAAATAACTAAATAAATAATAACAAAATGTGGAATGTGACACGAATACACCCCAAATTTTATTTTCCTCAATATTTATTTTTACCTTTAATTATACGATTTAAAAAATATATATTGAACCAATTCTATTCAACAAAAAAAGACGAAATGTCAACAAAATATTTAAATATTTACCCAAAAAGATTAATTTTCAACAAAATATATGAATTTTTTACCAAATGGTAGATTTTTCAAGCAGAAAGAATAATTTCAAAAATAAATTTCTTACCAAATAGTCTTATTTTCAACTAAATGAAACATTTTTTTAATTTAGCACTTGGTAATTTATAAATATAATAATCAAAATCCACGAATTATAACAATTTCCAAGAATTGTTATCTGACTTAAAAATCCGAAACTTAAAGAATAAATGTTGATGTTTATATGAAATTTCAAGGCTTCATTTCAATGATCCTTGGAATCTTCGAAAATTCGTAGATCTTGAATATTATATTTATAATTGACCTTTGTACCTTTTAAGGACAAAGGTACAAAGGACTTTCGCTCACCAGGCTCGACGGCAGCAGTTCGGTTGAGTGAGGGGAAACCGTGTAGTGGGGGGCCGTACGCAGGTATCTGGGACGGAATTAAACACCGCCCTTAATTTTTAACGAGGTTTGAAATTCATAATTTATATATAATTTATTTATAATTTATTATTTTAACTGTTTATAACATTTTAGCTTATAACCAAATAATTAAAAAGAGACGAGAAGAATAATTTCTTATTAAATTAAAAAAAAAACGAGCATTTAACAAAATTATTGAATCCTTAACCAAGAAGGTTAATGTTCAAACAAAAAGGGTTATTTTAATCAATACATAAGATCAACAAAAATCAACAAAAAGATCATTTTTAACAAAAAATTAAATTTTTTATAAATAAAACGATGAACTTCTTACCAAAATATTAAAGTTCGATCAAAAAAAGACGATAAAAAAACGAATATTGCCAGTTCAATTTAACCAAAAAGACGAAATTTAAACAAAATAATTGAATCCTTATTATTAATCCCCATAATGATTAACTTTTAAGACAATATATAAATTTTCTCACCAAATAGTTACATCTTAAACAGAAATATTAATTATAAAAAAAAATTTCCTGCCAAATGTTTAATTTTCATCCAAATATATAACAAAAAATAATTTTGTTTAAATTATAATTTAATCATTTACAAATATAATATTCGAAATCTGCCAACTATACCAATTAAAACGATATGTTATTTAACTTAAAATTAAAAAAATTAAGAAATAAATGTGCCAAGTGCTAAATTAGAAAACTTACATTTCGTTTTCTAGTCCTCATTAGGAATAAAGGACCATCGCTGACCAGGCTCGGCGGCAGCAGTTCGAGTGAGTGAGGGGAAACCATGTAGTGGGGGGCCGTGCGCAGGTATCTGGGACGGAATTAAACACTGCTCTTAATTTTAAAAAAGAGGTCTGATTATTAAGGACTAAAATGCGGCATACAAAAGTTTTTTAAATTTAAAAGTGAGTAAATTATAAATATAATATTTAAGATCTACGAATTTTTGAAGTTTCCAAGGATCCGGAATTTCCGGCATTTCGCTAAGTTCAGTAAAATATTAGATCGATATAACAAAGCCTTGAAATTTGATATAAAGTTCAACATTTATTCTTTAATTTTCAGATTTTTAAGTCAAATAACATTTCGTAGAAATTTTTATAATTTGCAGATTTCGATTATTATATTTATAAATTACCAAGTGCTAAATTTAAAAAATGTTTCATTTTGTTAAAAATAAAACTATTTGGTGAGAAATTCGTTTTTTAAATTATTGTTTCTAGGTGAAAATTCTACTATTTGATAAAAAAAATCACATATTTTGTTGAAAACTAATTTTTTTCGGTAAAGATTGAAGTATTTTGTTGAAATTTCGTCTTTTTTGCTTGAATTAGTGTAATATATATTTTTTAAATCGTATTTTTTTAGAGAACTTTAATATTTTTGTGAGAAGTTTATCTCGTTGGTTAAAAAAATTTGTGTTTTGGTTAACAATAATCGTTTTTTTTTAAATTAAACATTTTGGAAGGAAATTTATCTATTTTGATAAAAATTAATCTTCTTTTTGAAAACTCAAATATTTTGTGAAAAATTCATATATTTTGTTGAAAATTAATCTTTTTGGTTAAGGATTAATTTTTTATAATTTATCTTTTTGGATCAATTGAACTGGTAATAATATTTTTCTATTCTTATTTTTGTAGAAATTCAAAATTTTTGTAAGAAGTTCATCGCTTTGTTTAAAAAAATTACTATTTTGTTGAAAATGAAAGCATTATGTTGAAAATTTATATTTTTTGTCCAAAATTAATCTTTTTTGTTTAGGATTCAATTATTTTGATTTAAAATTGATCTTTTTTGTTTAAATGGAATTGTTTAAATAATCGTTTGTTTTGTCGTCTTTTTTGTATAACATGAATAAATAAATATAAATATAATTAAATAAACATAAATATAAATATAAATAAACATGAATCTTCTTGGTGAGATGTTCAACAATTTGTTAGAAAACGCGTATATTTTTGCTAAAAATTCTTTTTTTGCTAGAATATGAATCTTCTTGGTTAAAAATTGAAAGAACTTGCAACTATTTTATTGAAAGTTTTATCTTACTTTTTTAAATTAAATTATTTTCTTAAACACATCTTTTTTGTTTGTAAATTTATCTTCTATAATAAAAAAATCATCATTTTTCGAATTCAAAAAAATTCGTCAGTTAGGTTTGAAAATGGAACTATTTGAATGAGAAGTTCAACTATTTTCATCAGAATGCATATTTTTTCTTGAATGCTTAACTATTATTGTTAAAAATTATATTTTTAGTTTAAAAATTATAGTTTTGGTTTAAAAATTATCTCCACTGGTAGAAAATCCTTTTTGGTTAAAAAAATTGATTATTTTATGTACATTACTTTATAGTACAATTTACTACTTGTTGCTGTTTATAATATAAAAATTTATTATTACTATTATTATTATTATTATTATCTTCTGAAGCTTTTCCATTTAAATCTGGCAGCACTCTGGTAAATCCTATTTCACTATGCCTTCATTTAAAACCTCGGCAAAACAAAGGCGAACTCTGGAGGCGGTTTTCTGCAGTTTTCCTCTCCCCGGACCAAACCTTACGCAAATGCAAATAGTTCTAGTATATTCGGATAAGCTGTTTTTTATTATTGGTTGCGATTCAATTCTCACAGTCATCTGTACTTTATGATGATGATGCATTCTCGCAAAATTTATGAAACGTGAAATTGAAGCTATCAGAAAATGCTGTACATTGTAGGTACTTACAATAGCATCCAATCAGAAGTAATTTCTTTCTTTATTCTTTTGATCTCCTAGGATCTGTCTTTTTATTTCTTGGTACACTAAAACTAAAATAAAAAGTGCGTATATTGTATAGCCCCCCCCCCTCCTCTTATCCCTAGGGTATAAAAATCCTTTACGGAGACTCTGTACTACGTAGACAAAAGCTCTTTGTTCAGCCTCACAATAATCAAAAATAGTAAATCTGAAAATAAAAAAATAAATAGGCAAAAAAATTAATAGGAAGAATGATAATATCATTTCTAGTCGAAATATGTTGTTTTTTCACATAATAGTTGAATTAAAAAAAATTTTAAGCCCACAAGATGAATTTATAAAAACAAACATTAATTTTTAACAATTTGTTATTAAAAATCAAATAATTGAACTTTTAAAAAAATAGTTAACATTTTAACCCAATAGGTGAATTCTTAACAAACTTTTCAACAACAAAAATTACGTTTTATAAAAAAGGCGAAATAAAAAGTCGTTAGTTAAATCTTGAACCAGACAAAAATTAATTTTTAACAAAAATTAATTTTTAACAAAATAGTGGAATTTTTAACTAGAAACGTGAAGTTCCCATTAAAAAGATTATTTTTCGCTCGCAAGTTTGAGGGCGCGTAGAACGCGTGGGTGTTGATTCTCGCGCTTCGCGCTCAATAATGTATTTACCTCGCGCTACGCGCTCGGTACTTTTATATTCCCCACACTTGTGTACAGACTTTTTAAAACTAAAGGTCAAAGCATCCACAACAGCAATTTGTTGATCGTGAATTCTCTTTTGTTAAAGCTCCTTGGGCTTTAAAGAACACATTCTTCAAACGTATCTCAAATTGTATGTCATTTCTATAAATCTATATTAATACAATGCATAACATCAATTGGTATTAAAAAAGACGTATTTTAATTGTATCTTTTAAAGGCACGCGCATTCTATAAAAAACAACTTTTGTTATTGAAAAAAATGTAATATTTGGATTTTCCATTACTTTTTTCCTGTCAAAATTTGAATTTTCTTTTTTTTTAAAGTGAAAAAGTTGTTATTATAATTTTGTAGGGCATTCAAAAATTAACGTTTTTAGTCTTTTGTATTTTTTTATATCGCACGTTATTTGGTTTAAAATTTTCATTTTCGTGTATTTTCTGAAATTTTGTAAATGCTCTAACTCTGGTAATTTTTCTTTTGTGAAAAAAGAAATTAGGGTAAATTGTTCGTCTTTTTAAATCCTATGAATATCCGTGCAAAAAATTTTTGAATTTTGAAAAAAGTGGTCTCAAAATTTTTCAAAATGTGCTCACTTTTTGAATTTTTATCTAAAATAGATTGCTAACGAACTTGACCTTTAGTTTAGGACAGTGAAAGAGTGTATCAAAGGCCAATCTATAAGATTTTTTTTCAAAAGTTATCGTGGAAACAGACAGGCATACATACAGACAATTTCGTAAAAACCTGGTTTTCGGATTTAGGGGGTCTCAAAACGTAAACATTTTTTAAAAAAAACTTTGAAGTTAAATTAGATGAGAATGCAATAAATTGAATTTATAACCAAATAATTTTTTAAGCAAAATATTTTTTTTTTCGATGAAAGTTGAATTTTGAACAAGAAACATTAATTTGAACAAAAAAGTTAATTTTCCATCAAGAAAATTTTTTTCTACGACAGATGATTATTCTTTAATACAAAAAGATGAATTTTACACAAAACTTTTGAATTTTTAACCTCAAATGTGATTTTAACAAAAATAGTTAAATTTGCTACAAAATAATTAAAATTAAAAAAAAAACAATTAATTCTAAACCAAGATGGATATCTTTTCTATCACAAGCGATTAATTTTCGATGGACAAGAAAAAATTATCGACAATGCCGTTAAATTTTCGACCAAAAAGGGTACTGCAAAAGAATATTTAAAATTTTAACAAAATAATTGAAAATTTAAAGTAATTACTGAATTTTGAACCTACAAGAATAGATTTCTAACCAACAAGAATAATTTTCTATGAAAAGTTAAATTTCCAGTAAAACAAATGAATTTTTAAGACAAATAGTACAATTTTCAATCGAATTTTTTGATTTTTAATTAAATCAGATAAGTTTTTATTAAAAGATGGAATAATTAAATTTTCATTTAAAAAATACTGGAAAAGATCATAGGCAATAAAATTATGGGCGGTTATAAACAACTTTACAATTTTTTTTAAATTCCTAAGATTTTAACTTGAAATATATGGTATTAAAAAAAAACAAATTGAATTTTTAACAGAACAAAAAACTTCTGGCCCAAGTTTATATTGAGCCAAGGAAGGTAACTTTTTGAGCATAAAAGTTGAATTTTTGACTAAAAGGATGTTTTTTAACAAAATACATAAATTTTCAACAAATTTTAATTTTAATTTTTAACCAAATAGTTGAATACTCAAGGCAAAAATCGATTTTTTTTAAATTGAATTTTGAACCTGAAAATTTAAATTTCCAATTAAACGATTTAAATTTTCAACAAAACAGATTATTTAAACAAAAATCTTAAATGTACAACAAAAGAATTACATTTTCCATAAAATAAATAAATTTTTAACTTATTAGTTGAATATTCAAGACCAAAATCAAATTTTTGAAAGAAAATTAAATTTTGAACTGTAAAATTTAAATTTTCACCTAAAATTTTAATTTTCAGCCAAGAAACGTGAATGTTTAACAAAACAATTTAATTTTGTACCAGAAAAATGATTATAACAACGTATTTAAATTATCAAACAAAAAAATTAAATATTAAATAAAATAGTTTAATTTTTAAGCCAATATTAAAATATCCAAGACTACAATCGATTTTTTCGAAGAACAATAAATTTTGAACTGGAAAATTTAAATTTTCGTTCAAAATTTTTATTTTCATCCGAGAAACGTGAATTTTCAACAACAAAATTTAGTTATTTATCACAAAATATGATTATAACAAAGTATTTGAATTATAAAACAAAAAATTAAATATTAAATAAAATAGTCGAATTTTTAAGCCAATATTTGAATATTCAAGACCAAAATCGATTTTTTCGAAGAAAATTAAATTTGAAATGTATAATTAAAATTTTCTTCGAAAACCTTTATTTTCAGCCAAGAAACGTGAATTTGTAACAGAACAATTTAATTTTGTATTAAAAAAGATGATTATAACAAAGTATTTAAATTATCAAACAAAAAATTAAATATTAAATAAAATAGTTAAATTTTCAAGCCAACATTTGAATATTCGATACCAAAATTGATTTTTTTGAAGAAAATGAAATTTTGAAGTGTAAAATTTAAACTTACATCAAACATTTGTATTTAAATTTTTTATTTTTATTATACCAAAGTACTTAAATTATAAAACAAAAAATCAAATATTAAATAAAATAGTTGAATTTGTAGCCCACTATTTGAATATTCAAGACCAAAATCGATTTTTTCGAAGAAAATTAAATTTTACACTGTAAAATTTAAATTTACATCCAAAATTTTTATTTTCAGCCAAGAAAAGTGAATTTTCAACAAAACAATTTAATATTGTATCAAAAAAGATGATTGTAACAACGTTTTTAAATTGCCAAACAGAAAAAATAAATATTAAATAAAATAGTTGAATTTTTGAACCCAACAATTGAACATTCAAGACCGAAATCGATTTTTTTGAAGAAAATTAAATTTTAAATTGTAAAACTTTAATTTTCACCCAAAATTTTTATTTTCAGCCAAGAAACGTGAATTTTCAACAACAAAATTCAATTTTGCACCAGAAAAGATGATTATAACAAAGTGTTTATGTTATTAAACAAAAAAATTAAATAATAAATAAAATAGTTGAATTTGTATCCCAATATCTGTATATTCAATACCAAAATCGATTTTTTCGAAGAAAATTAAATTTTCAAATGTAAAAAAGAAAACTGAATTTTCAACAAAACAATTTAATTTGGACCAAAAAAGATGATTATAACAACGTATTTAAATTATCAATAAAAAAATTTAATATTGAATAATATTTATTGAATAATATTTGAATATTTAAGACCAAAATCAATTTTTTCGAAGAAAATTAAATTTTGAAATAAAATTTAAATTTTCATCGAAAATTTTTATTTTCTGCCAAGAAACGTGAATTTAAAAAAAAAACAATTTAATTTAGTACCCGAAAAGTACACAAAGTATTTAAATTATTAAACAAAAAATTAAATATTATATAAAATAGTTGATTTTTTAAGCTAATATTTGAATATTCAAGACCAAAATCGATTCTTTCAAATTAAATTAAAATTTGCGCTTTAAAATTAAAATTGCTTTGAATAAGCGTTATTCTGACTAAACAATTATAAATTCATAAAGGAACACTTTCAAGATTAAATAAAATAAAAAAATGCAGTATTCAAATTTCAGTAATAACAATTTAAGATTCCAAAAACAAAACTACAAAATAGCACCTTTTTAAGTGCCAAAATACAATAAAGAATTCACAAAATAAAAAATACGATAAAAAAATGCTCAAAAATTTCAAAAAATATAATTTAATTACTAAGAGTGATAACCTCCCTTTCTATTATTAAATATATTTTTGATTCCTAATTTTAATCCAAGTGTCATTAAAAAATCGAGATTATAAGAAGTAGCTTTTCTTCGCTGTTGACCTAATAGTGAATATTTTATTTTCATCATGAAAAAAGTTGATGTTCATCAGGTAGTAATGAAAAGTAAACACCAACAAATTGAAAACTTGAAGAATTTTTCTTGAAAAGTAACATTAGACTAGATACACTTTCTACTTCGTTGGGAACTCGTGTAAACACAATTTTCGCCTCTATGCTGCGATAAAAGTTCTCACTTTGCAGAAAATACATTAAAAAGAAGTTTTTAAAGCTCTATCAATTTCCTCGAATATCCATCATGAATAAACGAAAAAGTTCACGCTGTGAAATAAATTGTGTGTTGTGCGCCAATCCAAAGGGAATAAACTGATCATTTTTGAAAAGTATGAATTAAATATATACATTTTTAACAGTCTCTAATTTTTAGAAACAATTTTATTTACAAAATCTAACTCCAGGAATTTTGGAAAACTATACTACATACTACATACTATAGTACAAACTACAATACCAAACATTCGACAGTTTGTCGCCACTAAACTCCGAAACTACTTAACCGATCTTGATGAAATTTTGTATACTTTGTATAATTAGGTCCAACTTGAGGAATAGGATAATTTTTATTTTTATTAATTACCTCAATGTTTTTTTATTGCAAATTAAATGTTTTTAGTTTTAAGTTCCACAAGTTTCTAACAGATGGCGGTGTAAGTTAGTATAGTAACGGACACTTTAACATTTTATGTTGTCTAGGTTCGGTGAGCTACCAAGAGTTGGCGCCATGTTTGGTATAATAATAATTTAACGTATTATAACTGCGGCACAGCAGCGGGTTGGCCAGATCTGGCAGAATACATTCTCTAATATATACTGTTCGACTTACTATACTGCGAACTAAACTAGATATTATACTACAGCTCGCTCTCTGAATAATGCCCCCCTGAATAGTGCCGCTTTCAGTCTTTCTGAATAGTGTCACTCAAATACGCGTACGAAAATATAATATATTTTTTTTTTCGTATTCGTACAAAAAACAAATAAATAAAATCAGGTTTTATATTGGTTTTAGATATTTTTCATTGATAAAAGTTTCGATATTTCCAATAAAAATAAAGTGAAATGCTTGCTTTCTTTTACTTTTTGGTAAAATTTTATTGATAAATAATTTATTTAATGATTTTGTTATTATTCTTTAGTATAAAAAATAGCGAATATATACAATTAAAAACAGAGATAAGTTCCATTAAGAAAAGTATGATTTAAAGGTTAAATTTTTTTTTTCATGTAACTGAAATTGATGGAACTTATATTGTAATATATCCAATAAATGTTGAATTTCAAATCAGTTAAGAATTTTATAAAAAACTACCAGTTATTAGTTTAAATTTGTAATGCTCAAGGTAAAAACCTTATCATTACGTATTTACTGAAAAAAATTTAAAAACAAGAATTCACTAACTTTGTCTAAATGACACGAAAACCCTACCATTTTTGGTTCCGTAAATGTTTTATTTTCTACATAAAAATCCTTCTAAAGGATAAATTTATTATTATTTTTCAACACAATGAAAAGAAAAAGGCTCGCAGGGTTAGCACTTTGTTTTAACTATAAAAACGCCTTCAATTGACTCCACCATAACAACCTTAGCATCTACGAACGCTATCCCACGTATTGCAAAATCTAACCCACGTACCCTCAACACTAACCTACGTATACATAATACTAACCCACGTACCCTCAACACTACACACGTACCCTCAATACTAACCCAGGTTGCCTCAGTGTCAAGAGATATATGATGAGAAAAAAAATTCTAAAAACAAAAATCCACTAAATTTTTCTGAATAACTTGAAAACCCTACCGTTTTTGGTTACGTATATGTTTTATTTGCTACTTAAAAATTCTTTTAAGGGTTAAATTTATTATTATTTTTCAACAAAATTAAAAGAAAAATGCTCGCAGGGTTATCGCTTTGTTTTAACTATAAAAACGCCTTCAATTGAATCTATTATAACAATCTTAGCACCTTTAACTCTAACCCACGTACCTTTAACTCCAACCCACGTACCACTAATACTGACCCACGTACTCTCAGTGTCAAGCTAAATATTTAATCCGTACATGATCGTGCTAGAATAAATCCCCTTTGAACTTCCTATGTCTTTTCTTCTATTATTCTGAAAAGTTTGCATATTCAGCATTCCGTTATTTGTAAAATATTTCCGCCCACCTAGGGTAAATGTGAGATATATGATGAGAAAAAAACAGAAATGTTGTACTTAATGACCGACCTCACGGATGCTATATTTCTTTTATACCCTCGCAATATTGGAGAAGCGATAATAAAAGTTCTTGAATCTGACACAAGGGAAAGCTTTAATAACCATATTGCTTTTACGACAAGTGTTTAATAATAAATAGCTTAGTTCCATATTTCCTATAAAAATCCAATGTTTCATTAAACTCAGATTATGATCATAATTTTACAACTCTACTCATCCCTTTATTGTGATGTTTAAGGTTGAATTTCAAATATCTGCATTTAATTTGGTGGCATGTTTAAGGTCACTAGTATAAATAAATAATACGAATTTTTTCCGGTTATAAATTATGTTAACGGATTTTAGTAATTTTTTAAACGAAGCGTAATCATATTACTTTTCGAAAAAAAAATTATTAATCTCATTCTTAGTATGAGAAAATACACTGAGAAAAAAGATTGTTTAGGTCCAAGAAATGTAGTACCAAATACTTCCAATCAAACATTTCTTAGATTAAGAGCAATTTTTTTATAAACAGTATCAAATTGTCATTTGCAAAATTTTATGAAAGAAATTGTCTTTATTTTATTGGATATTATGAGCTTTTATAATTTTGCGAAATATAATATAAATAATTATTTTTTTAAATCACATTAAAAGCAGTATGTTATATTTAAAGGTTGAATTTGTAATTATTATTTAATTAATAACCTTATTAATATTTATTTTAAGAACTAAATATGGGGTTTTCACAGTTTTATACTATAAAAAAAGGATTAGGGAAAAATAGGTTTGATGAACTAATTACAAATTGCGCGCTTAGAAATTCTCATAAAATCGGAGATTATAATACATTTCACTGAAAAACATTTTTTTTGATAAATAAAACTTTCCTAGAGTAAATGAATTTAAAAATAATCTATTATGATCATTTCTCTTGTATTAAACTGTTAAAGCCCCTATTTTTAACTCTTTCAATCAAAAAATAAATTAAGAAAAAAATAATAATAAATATTATTTAAAAAAGTAAATGATTAGTTTTGCAGTAATTTTTCCAAGGAACAATTTTACTTTCTTGACAATTTTTCAGTCAAAATTTTTATTTCTGATTTGTACTCGTTTTTTTTGTAAAAAATTCATTTTCTTAGCTACAAATTAAAAAAATTAATTTAAATTCATACTTTCGAGCAAATATAATATTATATAAGATATATAATATCATAATGTCAATATAATACAAATATAATTGTATTATAGAAAACTCACCTTT
>JAAAKG020109618.1:0-15523 GCA_010014905.2 Druon quercuslanigerum | reverse complement strand
AACATAATTTTATGTGCACAGTTTCAATGTGTGGTCTAATCAGATAATGAAATTTACAATTCAAAAGAATTAATGTGCACAGTGTAGAGTTTAATGTGAAGACTTTAATGTGTAGAGTTTAATATGTAGGGTTGAGTTTAAACTCTACATGCAATGTGTAGAGTTGCACAATGTGTAGAGTCGATATGTGTAATATTGATACCCAGCCAAAGAAATGCATAATTTGGCCCTGTTTTAGCAGATTATTTTAGTTTTTTTGACACAATCAATTTAATTCAAAAAGAAAAAATTATATAAAGAAGTTATATTTATTTTCGTTTTGTTTAAATAAATGCTTTATATTTTTAAAAAGTTACGGTTATTGTAAAAATACAATTAAAATAGAATTACCATTTGAAAAATTATCTAAATAGATTTTAGGAATCGATGGCAAATAAATAATGAACAAATTCATGCAGTAAAATGTTATTAACAATTACTTTTGTAAAACTTCGAATTTCGCCAAACCACTTGAATTGAATTTTTCATTTATTCTTGGGAACCAAATAAAGTATTTTCCGCGAAAGAAGCTCGACAATCTAAAAACAGGTGACTCATTTAGCAGATTTTTACATATTACGAATTAATTATCTCTTTTGAGTATAAGAAATATATATTTAAAATTATTGCCAAAAATCTATAATTTGCTATTTCTTTCATCCACTTTATGCGTCGAAGCCAAACGTCTCATTCAAAAAAATGTCTTTGAACTTATTTAGTTTTTGACCTGATTCAGATGTTCAAATTTTATTTTTAAATTCTGTTAAACTTTACTATCCTATTTTACAATTTATTATAGCATTTCTTGAAGACAGGTACGATACGAGATTTCTGTACTTTTCAATTAAAAATTGAATAAAAATTTCAATGACTGAAATGATTTTTGTTGCAGTTTCAACATTCTCAGAGAGTTTCCAAAGTGATCCTGGTAAATAATTTTGTACATTGTAAAACTTTTTTTTCACTTTTTTCGTATATGAGAATTTTTACCGTGTATGTAACCATTTCACCACTAGTGCCTTAATTTTTTAATTAACAGGTATTCCTAGCCCCATTTTGTATGAAGCTGGCAAGGCATATGGTACCAAGGATGAAGTGGTACCGGAACCTATTAGTTCTGTTCTTTATTCAAAAGAGTACAGATCAGTTTGTCATATAAAAGAAAAGTGGACTAAAACGAAAAAATTAACTCTCTATTACAACAAGGAGTACTTAAATCGGTTCGACAAAAAAATTGTTGAAAAAAATAATCAGTGCTTAAAAAATAATAAATTGGATTCATTATCGAAAGAACTGGTTTAAAATGTTTACGATGAAAAAGCAGATCAATCAAAAATAGCAAAAGCAGTTTCTAAAAGTATTTGCGACGTGTCTGACAAATAGTAAGTTTCCTCAAAATAATATTTATATCTATGATATCCTCACGGAGAAAAATGGAATGTCTGTTTGGTCATATAAATGTGCAGACAGACCATATTGGAGGGTTAATCATAGGACAGCTCTTGAACATGGCTAAATCGACTATCTCTAGATTGTTAAAACGGGAGGTCCATATTGACAATCTCAGAGAGTCGATTCGATCATCTCCGATAGTCGTCTCGGTCATCTCAAGCTGCCTGACCCGATCATTATGAATGGTCATATTGGACATCTCGGATGGTCGATCTAATTTTCTGAAAGAGTTAACTTGATTGTATCTGATGGTCGATAAAGTTCATCACAGTTTATTTTTTAATAAATTTTTTTTAATAATTCTTTTTCTTTATAGCGCTGGACCCTGGTCTTTTGGTTGCATGTTCCCAGCTAATGTGGGACAACCTTCCTTTTTAGGTGAGTAAACTCGTCTCTCAGAAACCCGCTGCGCTTAGGAGATTTTCTGCAGTTTTTCACTCCTCATATATTTTGACAAAGGAGATACATTTGTCGCGAGAATAATAAATATTTATTTGAAATAGTTACATTTTTATTAGAAAAATTAAATTATCATAAAAAAGCGCGATTTCAATAAAATATTCAGGTTTGTTACTGAAAAAATCAATCTGCATAGGAAACAATAAATCTGCAACCAAGATGATAAATTTTTTTACAATCAGATGAATTTTTAACTAAAAATTTCAACTTTGATTAAATTTTTAATGAAGCTTGTAGGTTTTTCGGTTTACTGGTCCTTTACTTAATGTTGTAAACTACGTTTCGCCCACTGTTCGTAGGGCCTCATCAGGTGTTATGGAATTTTCAAATCATGAATAAAAATAACTTTTGCTGCGCATGTGTCGATGTAATTAGAATTTTTTTTAAATGAAAATTTACGATATTTAATCTTTTTTAATCTAAAATCCTTTTTAACCTCCAATAATCAAGTTAATGTGAAGAATTCCTGAAAATAAAATCAAAAATCTAACGACTAAATTTGGATAACCAACATAAAATGTTCCCATTGCAATCTAAAAAAACCTCTTCCTCTTCTCCTTCCTCTAAAAAAGAAAAAAAAATATTTTGTTTTCCACCTAAACTAAAATAATAAAGAGAAAAGAAAAACGTGAGGGCTTTTTAATTTGACTTTAATCTAATTGCTTTATAGCTTGGTTGGCTTTTGAGCTTTCACTTGATTCTTAGTTGCCAGGGAGAGAGCATCGTGGCAGTAGCGCTGTTCCTGCTAGCTTCTAATTTTATTTTATTTTTATTTTAGTTTTATTTTATTTTGATTTTATTTTAATTTTATTTTTATTTAAAAAAATAAAAAAAATCTAATAACATCAACAACGTTAAATAAAGGACCAGTCAACCGAAAAATCTATCATCTTCATTATTAACACAATCTTGGTCAAAAACTATTACTATCTATTTAAATTCGAATAAATTATTTTAATTTTTGAAAAAAAACTTCAAACAATTTAAAATTTTGCAATAGCGAATTCTCTAATTTTGGTAATTTGTATTCTCTCATTTATAATCATTTATTGAATCAAAATTAAAGAATTTTCTATTAAAAATGCTTGAAAATTGAAGACGTTAAAAAATTAAGAATTGCAAACTTGATGTTTAATCTTAAAAGTTATTTAAATTGAAGGATTTGTATTACTTTAGGTATCAATAAATCAATACTTTTCAATTGTAAAATTTTAAAATCGAGAAGCTGTCAAGGCGAACAGTTTAAAATAACAAACTATGAAAGTTAAAATTTTGCATTAAAAAAATCTGTAATTTTGATTTTATAGAATTAAAATCTTGATATTTGATTTCCAAAATCATCAAAATCATCAAAATAAAAAGATTTTAGTATTTTATACGTCTTTAAATGAAATTTTATACGTCCTTATAAGTCTTAAAAATTCGAGAATTTTAAATTGTCAATCGAGAAATTTAAAGAATTTTCAATTGTAAATATTAAAAATAAAATTATTAAAAATTTTTTGCATAGTACACCTTTAAAATATGAATCTTTAAAACTCATTTGCTAGTAATTTTAAATCTTCGGAATAAAAGATTTTAACATTGTAATTTTTTTTTAATTGCAGAACTTTAAATTTTTAATCAGTATAACAAAAGAATTTTTAATTTACCGAATTTAAAATTAAAAATATCTGTAATTTTAATGATTTACATAACTAATTAACAAAAATATAAAAAATAAAAAGTAATTTTAAAGAAATTTTTAATTTTGTACGATTTTAAAAAATATTACGAAAAAATTGAGTCTTTTTAAAAGAATTTTTGAACTTTTTGAAGATTGAAAGGAATCAAGAAATATTTAGTAAATTTTCAGAAATGCTTTCCAGGTTTTAACTATTTTGAATCTATTAAAACTTTATAATTTCCTAAAAACTGACCAGATTTTTCCTTTAAATGTTGAAAAATTATTCAAAATGTAAGAAAATTGCTTTTTATCTTCTAACTTTCGTCAGGTATTTTAAGTTCATTTATTTTTTATTTTAAAACCTTTTAAAATTATTTTATAACTTCAAATGATTATTTTTTACAAATTTATTATAAACAGTCCTTTTATTTATTTTTTATGTTTGAGAATTTAAAAAAATTTGATCTAAGATCTTCTAAACTCTTTTTTGAAATTTTAAAGTACCGATTGATAGGCCTAAAACACTTCTTTTAGTTTTTTCTAAAGGTTCATTTATCAAAATAAAAAATATTAAGAATTAAAAGAATTGCCTTAAAATCTTTGAGATTCTTGCCTGACATTTTTCAAATATTTTAAAACGTTTTGAAATCGTTTTAAATGGTTAAAAAGTTATTAAGCATTTCTACAAATTTTAAATATTTTTTAATCGTTTTAAAACTTCTGAATATCTCTTAAAATCACTCAAATTTTTATCTAACATGCTGTAATATAGCGAAATTGCAAAATTTTGCCTTAACATTTTTTACACTTTTTGGAAAAATTTTAGGGAATCATTAGCAATGTGTTTTGTAATCTTTTTTCAATTTCATCTTAGAATTCATTTCGATTCAATTATTTTAAATTTTTTCAATGTGTCTCATAATACCATTTTTTTCATTCTATTAAAACCTTGTAAAATTAAGTTTAACCAGAAAAAATTTAATCTTAAAGAATCAATAAATTGGGGACAAAGTCTTCAATGTTCTTTTTCCATTTAAAAATTTACCAGAAATCTTGAAAAAAAATTATTCTTCGTAAATCTTCAATACTTATCAAAAGGCTTCTATTTTTTTGAATTCTTCAAAATAAGTTGTTGCTTATAATTTAATTTTTCTTTAATCTTAAAAAAAGAAAAAAAATTTAACATTATAGTGTGGCAAAGAAATGTTGAAAACCGAAATATTTCCCATTATTAAACAAGCATTGAGAATTAAAATTCTGTCTTCTATCAATAATATTTAGAAAAATTTAGAAATAAATTGTATAAGGAAGTAAAATTATTTATTTAAAAATTTTGATTTACAAAGCTCAAGGTGCAGAAAAATTCCTAAGGTAAAAATTTATTTTTTGGATACTGTTGGAATTTACCGTCCTCTTTTCAATTATTTTTTTTTATTGTATCGTTTGATAGAACAGCAGTAAAAAAAATCTATAAGAGATTTTTTTATTTTTCCATTTTAAGAAGTAGGAATGAAATAAAAATGTAAATAAATAAAATTATTTATAATTAACAGGTACTTCTCAAAACAAACAGAATGAAGGAACTGATGAGGAACCTATTAGTGCTGTTCTTTATTCAAAGCAGTACCAATCAGTTTGTCACATAAAAGAAAAGTGGGAAGAAACGAAGACATTGGTTGACTATTATAACAAGGAGTACTTAAATAAGTCCGGCAAAAAACATATTGAAAAGTCAAAACGGTGTTTAGAAGACGAAAAAATGAATTCTTCAACAAAACAATTGGTCGAAAAAGTTTGCGATAAGAAAGCAGATCAATCAAAAATGGCAGAAGCAATTGCTAAAAATATTTGCGACTTGTCTACCAAATAGTAAGTTTCTATAAATAACATAAAACATAAAAAATAATTTAAAAATAATAAAATAGCAAGTATCTTTAAAAGCCAAACTTTAAATGTTTTATTTTAAAAAATTACAGTTATTTGTTAATTATATTTTAAAAAATAATTTTATTCTTTTACAGCGCTGAACCCTGGGATAATGGCTATCGTTTCCCAGCTAGCGTCGCCACACCTTCTTTTATTGACGAATAAACTCATCTTTCAGAAACCGGCTGAGCTTAGGAGTTTTTCTGCAGTTTTCCACTCATCCGGCAAAATTTTCAGGCGAATGCCATCACCAAAAAGAATAATTTTTTACGAAAAAACAAAATTCGTTTAAAAATTCATATTTCAACCAAAAAATTGCATTTTCTTGTAAGCCCCTTTGTGAGTGATGTTGGTGGCAGTAAAGGGGGGGGGGGCAAGCCAAAAGGGAATTGATGCGTCTTGCTGGCGTGGAACGTCAAACTCTGTGCGTGTGTAGCTCGGTGAAAATAGGCCGGAAAATGGTCCAGAGTGTTGCCGACGTGTGAGGTTTCTCTGTGTTCCCCGTTCCATTGGACGTTAGTTCTCCCGTGGGAGTTGTAAAATCAGGCTTCGTGAACGCACGAAGATGGAGGGACACGTCACGAGTCAAGTCCGTGCTGAGGACCCCTTTCTTCTCAGACGGATGGATCTACCTAGAAATGTAGGCTTCGTCGGGCAACATCGTCGAGTTGACGACGTTTGGAAGGAGGCGAGAAGAGTTTGCATGGACTCAGGAATAAACTGTCTCCATCGTAATCTGGAGAGGAAGGAGAAGAGTCAAGGGTGATAACCGGGATCAGAGTTTTTTCCAGAGTTGGTGAAGCCGATTTCGGTGTTCTTGGTGGAGTAAAATCATGAGCTCCACTAGGGAGAGGGAATAAGGAGGAGGAAGGACCCGGGAAGAAGGGTAAAACTTTTGAGAATTTCGGGAGGTACCGAGTAGTAGCTTCTAATCATCCGGAAGAGGGAGCGGAAGAAGGATGGGAGATCCAAATGAATTTTACCCGAAGATCAGTGGGTAAAATTTCTACCGAGTGGATCGCCGGCTTCGAAGGAAGGGAAGAGGAAAAGTAGAAGGAAGAGGACATTTGTTTTAGGCGGTAGGAGCGGTTAGGGCGGACTTGATTTTTCTTTTTGCCAGTCATGGGTGTGAGACAGAGGTCAAGAGAGAGAAAAGAAAGCAGAGCGGGATATCGAAGATCCCCCGGAAGGGATAAGCCCAACAGCTCGAAAAAGAGATAGAGAAAAGCAGAGGAGGCTATCGAAGATCCCCGAGAGGAAATAAACCCAACATCCCGAAAAGGTAGAATTAGAGAAAAGCAGAGCAAGCTTGGTGCTACAGTGGTAAGACCCAGCTGTAGTATTTACCAAGACGCGAGTGACCGAACTACAGCGGGCACTGCTATTTATGTGCTAGCAGCGCGAGAGCTCGAGTCAAGAAGGGATCGGCTGCCGGCCCGCTGATCGGCCAAGACTTCGGCAATGAAGTTGCAATGAAGAGGTGAGGACACCACGCTCCGTGCTGCATTCTTCGAACCCCGAGCGCCTCGCGCCATTTTAATACAATTTTATTATTTTGAAAGTAGATCTAAAAATATTTAGAATTAAAATATTACGCAAAAATGAATATATTTGTATTTCGAAAGTCACGGAAATCTCGATTTCTAAATCAGGAATGTAAGATAAAAAATATTTAAATTTCTAATCACAAACTAAAAATAGATATATGTGTTAAATCGAAGCGCTTCGAAAACTTAACCTTAAAATATCTATAAATATTTACACAATGAAAATAAAGTATAGGTTTAAAAACTTAAATTCTTATTATTTAAACTCGCTAAAATAAAGTTACGTGTATTAATTCGAGTCCGAAAAATATAAATATAATAATATTTTCACCTCTTTACAGAAATAATGCAAGTTTAAATTCGAGTCAGTTTATCGAAACTCAAATTTTTGGAAAAATAAAATGACAGACGGATCCCTACGCTTGAGATCCGCTGGAGAGAAAATTTTAGAAATTGGACCTACGTGACTATTTCGTATTAACTCGGCGTGTCCCCACGTGCTTGGACATTTTCCAAGCAGACGCGCCGGGACGTGACTCGAACAATAGAACGGCTCGGAGAATCATGGCTTGGGTAAAAGCAAGCTCGTTGCACATACCATTGAGAGAGCGTTTAGGAATTTTTCACTCAAGTTCGTTTTAGAAAACATGAGTGTTTATCGACGCCCTCCTAATGGTTCTCAACTTTAGGCTACCGGCCTATATCAATTCCACCCTCTCCCGGATAGAGCTTGATTTCCCCCAAGGTGACTCAGAGCATTTGAAGAAAAATAATAATACCCCCTCAACGGCCTGGTTAGAAATTCATCCCTAATTATTAAACTTGAGGAGTGCGTTGCGGCAGCTCTCTCAGCAGCATAAGTGAAAATTACTCTCTCTATTATTTACAAGGGCGAAGGGTGCCTTTCGACAGGCTTTAAGAAAAATAATAAACTATATGAAAGATATATACAAAGCGGAGGTTACATTTTGGCAGTCCATAAAACTAGATATAAAATATAAAGTAAAATACGCGAATTTTACAGAAAGAGGGTGCATTGTGGCAGCCATTGTCAAAAGGATGACTTACATGTATTGATAGCGTCGGGGTATGTATCGTCGTGCGTCGCGATAGCTGACATGATCCCTCCTTCGGAAGTCGTAATGCCTCCTGGTGCTCCTCCATCGTCGTTCTCGTCGTTGAGGTACTTACCTGGCACCTCGCTCTCGTCGAAACGCGGGGTTGGCCCGGTGCTAGTCTCGTTGATTCTGGGTACGCTCCTGGGTACCCCTGTCTGTGAGTGCAATTCACTGTTGTCACTCGGTTACTCGCACCTGCTTTCGGCAGCAAGGCTGCAGGCAGGAATCTCTGCTCGTGGACGTGATTTTGCATCAGAGTCCTTCTCCTTCTTACCGACGGCTACGGTAAGATTCGCTTATGATAGATGTTTGTCCCAGGTACATTGGTTCCCTCGATGAAGGCGTAGACAGAGTCCTTTTTTTATCTCCTGGTTCCTCCGTTCTGTGGGGTTGGCCCTGGTATGATACGCGGGAGTGTTCCATAACTCACATCCCTATTTTCAGCTAACTTCAGCCTAGGTGTGCACCGCGAACTGGGGGCCATTGTCGCTGAGGACCCTATGCGGGTATCCTAAACGACTGAAGACTTGTTCTTCGAGGATCTTGATGATGCGAGGGGCGTCCGAGATTCTTAAAGGGAAAGCCTCGTCCCAGCGAGTGAACAGGTCTGTCACCACGAGGATGTACGAATGGCCCTGGCTAGTCCGTAGATAGGGACTCATGAGGTCGACGGCGATAGTGTCCCAGGCCTTGGCGGCTGCTCGTGGTCGTAGGTGGTCGGGCTGTCGTCCCTGTACTGGCTTACAGCACAGACATAAGTGGCAGCCTGCCACGTAGCGACGGATCTCGCGATTCATTCCTCGAACTCGTGCTTGCCAGGGGTAAAATCCACAGCGATGACCACGACGCTAACGACACACGGGAACTCTAAGGCGGAAAATCGTATTTAACTCTGACCATAAATGTTGAAGAAATATTTTTGTAAAATCAAAAACATGGATATTAAATTTAACAAAATATTTCTTTAATTTAAAGAAATATTTAAATGAAAAAAATTACGCTAAATTATTAAATGTTTCATTCAAAAAAATAATTACTTATTTGGCAGTACGGCTTTCCGCCTTAAAGTTTCCATATTGCGGTAGCATCGTGGCCATCGGTGTGGACCTCATTCTCGACAGAAACGTGTTCGATTCCTGCTGGAGGTGGATTTTTCATCGAATTTTTCTGTTTCACGTTCATCAAGATTTTAAATTATCTGATTTGTTTGAATTAAGCAACGATTTTTGTCTATGAGTTGATAAAATTTGATACTATTTTAACCAAACCTAATTAACAAATGTTTTATTTGGCTATTTTTTAGCCTTTAAAATTGTTTTTTGTTTACTCAAATATTAATAACACATTTTTTAACTTTTTCTAATAGTTCGATAATGTTCCACTATTATTATTATCCGGGAAAAATTTTCTTACTACATTATTGATAAAAAAATTTTAAAAACACAAAAAAAACATCCTGCTCACTACATCCATCTGTATGCCACTCGTTCTAAAATACCTTTCCACTTCTATCTCTATCTACACTTATACGCTTGATTCCCCATTTTAATCCCTAAACTCGCTCTTTCTTTTTCCTCCTGATAATATAGTTAGGAGCATTCCTTGCCAAACCCTGTGTCCACTCTACTTACTTCTCCTGTATCCTATTTATCTTCTCGCCCACCTTTCACCCCCACACCTCCACTCCATTATATAAGAAACTCATCACTAGAAAATCGAACAATTTTATTCTCCTTCCAAAATCATCTGCGAAAAACCTCTTTCCTAGCCCCTGCACCTGCCTTATCGCCGCTTTTGCCCTTCTGACTCTCTTCTTTATATGAACATCCACAACCCCGTTTATCCGAAACAGAAAGCCTAGGTACACAAACTTTTTCACCTCCTGACCACCTTTCCATTCCACTTCCACTCCCGCCATTGGTTCTCCTATCATCTTTCCGGAACACCATAATATTGGCCTTTTCCGCATTTAACTCTACGCTTTTCTTATCCAGGTATCTGCTAAACCTTTTCATCATCTCTTTCAAAACCTCCTCGCTTAAGTCTTTCTATCACTGCGGCTGCTAGCTTACTTTACATATCCGCGATTAAAATTTCAATAAGCATTGAGCTAAGCGGAAACTCTTGCTTAAACCCACTGTCCATCCACAAACCCTACGAGGTTCCCTCTTCTCTTCTCAACCTATCTTTCGTCTCTTCATATACCTCCTATACCCTCTCGATCAGGATTCTCTCCACTCCCCTTCCGATAAAAAGGCTTATACATTCGCACCATTCTTAGCTAATCCTCTATTCCATTGACATCCTTCCGCAGCTATCCACTATCACCATCGCCTATACTTTATACGCCGCATTTATTAGCTTAATCTCTCCATAATTTTCTCGCTTCTACCTATACACTTTGTTATACAGTGGTACGATCAACCTCTCACTTCAAACTCTCGGGAATCACTCCTCCCTCCGCACTCTTTTCACTACCCCTTCAACCTGACCCTAATCTCTTGTGTGCCAAACAGCCACGCTTTCTTCTCTATCCCGTCCAGCCATTCCGCCTTAGACCTTTTCAACTTCTTTTAAGGAATATCTCTATTTTAATTACTGTATTGCGCAATATTTGTAATAATATTTTTACTTGATGTACGTCGTAATTTTTAAACCAATGTTACCTCGTTTTTAACGTATATATATTTCTCTATTTTAATTCATCATCTGTTACTTTTTATATTTTACAGTTCAAATTTTGAAATTCATATATCCAACTTGTATCGCTCGAAAAATACCGCGCGTTTCAAAGTCGAGCAGCGCGCTTAACTTTGAAAAGAAAGGGATGGACAGGGCAGCCGCTACGCCCTTCCATCCACAACGTGAATGGCCGAGAGGACCGGGCCAATCACTGGCCGCCCCTCCTCTCAACTTACGTGTTTAAAAGCGGGTGCGTACAAGCGAAAGTACGCACTCTTACTCGGGCTCTCTCTTTCTCTCTCTCTCTCTCTCTCTCTCTCTCTCTCTCTAAAATTCTCCCTCTTCCTTTATTTCCTATAGAACCGTATGCTTTCGCAGTTCCGACTCGCCGTCCTCTCTCTATCTCTTCTCCTTTCTTTTCTAGAGAGTGGTACGCTTTAGCAGCTCCGAATCGCCTTCTTTTCTCTCTTTCTTTCTTTACTAGAGAACGGTAAGCCTTCGTCGCGGCTCCGACTCGACATCTTTCTACTACGCTCCAAATCCTATATGCCTGCAAAAAGGGAAGTGCTCCCGCCCTGGCAAGCGTACCCGCGTCCGCCGACGTTCAGCAGCGCTCAGGAACGCTTTCCGAGCCGGTCTCCAGCAGGAGGACTTCCGCGCTTACAGCGGCCATCCTTCCTCGTCTAATCCTAAAGCGGTCGTTGGTTCCATTATCAACCTTCCTCCTAGCTCATAGATCCCGCTAACTACCGCAACCTTCCCACCTCCTCAGCACCCGGTGGCCAGTAGCCTCTGCCCGGAAGCACGAGGGCTCTCCACGCAACCAAAAGAACCAACATCCAACTCTCAGCGAACCAACTTCCATTCGATCAAGTCGGGTTCACAAAAACCCACACACCCGACTTGTATCAATTTGGCGCCCAACGTGGGACCAATTCAACACAATACCGAAACTACATTAGATCAAGTCGGGTAAGCAACAACCCACACACCCGGCTTGTATCAAGATTTTAAGTGAATTCAAGTTACTTCAAATGAATTCAAGTAAATTTTCATGAATTCAAATGACTTTAGGTATTTCAGGAGCATTTAATTCAACTTAAATGAATTCAAGTCAATTCAAGTGACTTCACGTGAATTCAAGTGAATTCACATAAGTTCAAATGACTTTATACATTTCAGGATTATTCAAGTGACTTAAAATGAATTCAAGTGACCTCAAATGAATTCTAGTGAGTTCAAGTGACTTCAGATATTTCAGGAGATTTAAGAAACTTCAGGAGACTTCAGCAGATTTCATTACAAGTGTACTCATACTCGACCCCTCGGGCTAATGTCTTTTTTCTGGAAATTGTATATTTTGTATACATATATATGGTATATATTAGAAATTCATCTTTGTCATGATATTTAATTATTTTGACCGAAAATTTGTTTAGTAAAGATTTATTTTTTTGGTTCAAACCGCATTTCTGTGGTCGAAAATCAAACTATAAAAATAGCATAAAAACTCATTTGAACTATTTTATATAAATTCGCATTTTTTAGTGAAAATTAATTTTTTTAACTGAGAACGTAAATATTTAATTTTTGTTAGATAATTATTCATTTTCTACGTAAAATTTTTTAATATTTTGAAGAAAATCTGTTTTTTGTTTCTTTGTCAACAATTTTTTTTAATTGAAAATTTAAATATTTTAATATTTAGTCAAAAATTCAACTATTAAGTAAAAAATGCATGCATTTTGTTGAAAATTTACCCTTTTTCAGTAAAACATGATTCTTCCTGGTTTACAGTGCACCTGTAAGATGGTTTTTGGTTTTTCGTGTAAAAGTTAATTTCTCTAAGTGAAAATATAAATATTCAATTTTTTGATTAACAATTTATATTTATTAGTGGAAAAATCCGCTATTTGATAGAAAATTTATGCATTTTGTTGAAAATTCATTCCTTCTGATAAATATTGTTCTTCTTGGTTGAAAGTGAACCTTTTAGATTAAAAATTGATTTCTTCGATCAAAAATGTAAATGTTCGGGTGAAAATTCTTATTTTTTATCAGATAATCAATTTTTTAAATAAAAACATTCTTCCTTTCTCTTCTTCTCTATTATTTTAGATTGTGAATAAAAATCTTTTCTGGGTGAGAATTCAATTTATTGTGGGAAATTTATCTTTTGCGTGAAAAATTTTTAATTTACAATAATAATAATTAATGTTCGAGTTTACATTCTTTTTCTATTGGTTAAATTTGTTTCTCTGATAATTTCATTTATAGTTTAATAAGTATCAATCTTATGATTAAAATTTTTCTTAATAATTTTTTACCGAATTTTTCTTGCTTGGGGATTTATCATTTTAGTTGAAACCTCATCTTTTTGGCGAAAATTGAACTATTTTCTTAAAAAATCGTTTTTTTTTTGGGTTCAAAACTAATTTTTCCTACTGAAAATATAACTATTGCCTTTTTTATTGGAAATTGATATTTATAAATGCAAAAATTCGATATTTAATAAAAAATTTGTGCATTTTGATGGTTGAAAAATAGACTATTACGTAGAAAATCTGATTTTTTCCTTTGTTGGCATTTTTTTTTTACTAGAAATTCAAATCTTCTATATTTAGTTTATTAATTTTTGTTACAATGAAAATATTTTTTACTTGTCTTGTCTACTCTCTTTGATTAAAAAAAATTTCTTTTTGATAAGATTTTAATTTCTTTTAAAAAATCCGGCTTTTTGCTTAAAAGTTTATTTTTCTTGTTGAAAATAAAATTTCATTGCTTAAAAGTTTCACTATTAGATTTAAAATTCAGTTTTTGCTGGAGGAATCGTCATTTTAGTTAAAAAATAATTTTTTTCTTTGAATATTGAACAATTATGTTAAAAATTCGTTTTTCGTGTTAAAAATTAATTATTTTGTTTATTTATTTATCCTCTTGAAGTAACAATTGATATTTCAGGCTTAAAAATTCCATAGTTTCTGTGGTCGAAAGTTAAACTCTGAAAATAGCAGAAAATCTAAATTAAACTATTTTGTAGAAATTCTTTTTTTTTAACGAAAATTAATTTGATTTTCTAAAAACATAAATATTCCATTTTTTGTAAAAAATTTATTTCCTTGGTGAACAAAAACTTGACTTTTGGAGAAAAAATGTGATTTAGTTGAAAATAAAATTTCTTTGGGTAAAGGTTTTACTAAAAAAATAATTTTTTGGTCGAGTATTGAACTATTTTTTTAAAAATTCGTTTTTCGTGTTGAAAATTAATTAATTTTATTATTTATCTATCTTCTTTATTAAAAATTGATATTTCATGCTTAAAAATTCCATAGTTTCTGTGGTCGAAAGTTAAACTCTAAAAATAGCAGAAAATCTCAATTAAACTATTTCGTAGCAATTTTTTTAAAGTAAACATTAATTTGAATAACTAAAAATGTAAATATTCCATTTTTGTAGAAAATTTATTTTCTTGGTAAAAAAAAACTTGACTTAAAAACAAAAACTGCTTTTTTCCTTTGCTGACATCTTTTTTTAACTGAAAATTTCAATTTTCCATATTTAGTATATGAATTTTTGTTTAAATTTAAATTATTTTTTACATGTCTTTTCACTTCTTTTTGATTGAAAATTAATTTTTTTTGGATAAAAGTTCAATTTCTTTTGGAAAATCCGTCTATTTGCTTAAAAGTACATTTTTGTGGCGAAAATAAAATTTCTTTGGGTAAAAGTTTTACTATCAGATTTAATATGCGTTTTTTGCTTAAGGATTCATCATTTTAATTGAAAAACAATTTTTTTGTTTAAATAATGAAATATTTTGTTGAAAAGTCCTGTAGCGTGTTAAAAATTAATTAGTTTTTTGATTTATTTACCTTCTTGATTTAAAACTGATATTATGCTTAAAAATTCCATAGTTTCGTTGGTCCAAAGTTAAACTCTAAAAATAGCAGAAAATCTCAATTGAACTATTTTGTAAAAATTCTACTTTTTTTAGTGAAAATTAATTTGATTGACTAAAAATGTAAATATTCAATTTTTTTAGAAGATTCATTTCCTTGGTAAAAAAAACTTGGCTTATTTAGAAAAAACGCCTTTCTGCTGAAAATAAAATTTCTTTGGGTAAGAGTTTTACTGTTAGATTTAAAATTCATTTTTTGCTTGATTCATCATTTTAGTTGAAAAACAATTTTGTTGGTCAAATATTGAAGTATTTTGTTAAAAATTCGTTTTTCGTGTTGAAAATTTAATAATTTCCTCATTTATTTACCTTCTTGATTTAAAACTGATATCATGCTTAAAAATTCCATACTTTCGTTGGTACAAAGTTAAACTCTAAAAATAGCAGAAAATCTCAATTGAACTATTTTGTAAAAATTCTACTTTTTTTAGTGAAAATTAATTTGATTTACTAAAAATGTAAATATTCTATTTTTTTAGAAAATTCAATTCCTTGGTAAAAAAAAAACTTGGCTTATGTAGAAAAAACGCCTTTCTGTTGAAAATAAAATTTCTTTGGGTAAGAGTTTTAGTATTAGATTTAAAATCCAATTTTTGATTGATTCATCATTTTAGTTAAAAAACAATTTTTTTGGTCGAATATTGAAGTATTTTGTTAAAAATTCGTTTTTCGTGTG
>JAAAKG020109607.1:0-15523 GCA_010014905.2 Druon quercuslanigerum | reverse complement strand
AGGAAGATTAAAAAATATTTACCCATTAATTTTAGAAATAATTAAATTATTATATTCAATTGTAATTTCATGAAATTGAAATATATTTAATAAATCAAGTATTTAAGAATAATAATAAATATTAGATAATAGTGGAAGCTATGAAGTACAACTGTAATTGTAATTGTAAATAGTGTATCATAAAGAACAGTGGAATCAAAGGTCATTTCACTCGATCGTGAACCTGCGTCTTATCAAAAGAATGAAAGTAATGAAAAGCTTAAGCTGAAATGACTGAGATTAAAAAAAAAAAAATTTCATCGACACATACCCAAACATGTACTTTTTAAAATAAATTTATTTTAAAAAATCATCAAATTTTTTAAAAATTATGATTTTTTTGAATATATCATGATATTTCATCGTAGAACGCATTCATTCAACAAATAATTTGTTTGTAAAAATTTTTTTGTTTCGTTTATTATATAATATTAGAGCATCTTTAGCTAATATTACTGTATGAAACTTAGGCGATTTCAATAATAATTTTTCTGTTATTAACGAACACCGCGAACCTCAAATAGAAAAAATGGCCCTTTTGTTAGCTATATTTATTTATTTATAAAAGATGTAAAGCCTGATTTCAAAATTGGACTCTAAAACTCCTTTTCCATTTTTTCTCCTAATTGGTAAATATTTGTGGACTGTACGTTATTTTGAACAAATTAGAAATTTTTCCCCCTTTGTGCGATACCTTTTTTGTTCAAAAATGTCCAGAGCTTTTAATTTTTGTCCGACTTTTAATTTTCTTTCAAATTGAAGTTTATTAAATTCTGAAGAGCTTGACGCTCTGAACTCTTGTCTCTTCTACTTGATTATCAATAAATTTTTCACTCAAAGTATGGAAAAACTGAGATTTTTTACATAACAATTTTTTTTTCTTTATTAACTGATTAGGTAGACGTTATATTGTCTTAAATGAATGTTTACTAACTCATAGCACATAAATAACTTGCTTATTAGTCCATTTATTTGTTATGAACAAATTTTAGGAACAAACTGGCAAATAGTCTTATTATTGGCAACAAAAATTTCTGTGTACTAAAAGTGCTTCATATTAATGTAGGAATGATATATAATTACAAAAATAATTTAAAAGATAATAATAACCATTGTTATAAACAACTTTTATAGCAAAATAATAAAATTTCAGATTTTTTCAAATTATAATTTCCTTTAATAGCCAGAAGGATTCAAGTATTTTTTTGAATAATAAATATGTAATAATATTCGATAAAATATAACGATTTACATTTTTATAAACAAATTAGATAAAAATATTAAAATTTTTTTTTCGTACTCGAAATGTTTTAAGCTATTAGAAGAATGACTGCTAGTCACAAAACTATCAGAAAAATTAACAATAACAATTGCTATAAATAATTCTCGTGATAAAATATTCAAATTTAGGGTTTTATGAAATTTTAATTTTCTTTAATTTGGCAGTTTCCCGTAGAAAAAGTCGGGGCTTCAATCGCAATAGATTGAGAATGAATCATAACACTACATGCTAAGATTTACCTAATATAAAATCTTTTGACAATAATCCACCGACTTGATAGGCAAACCCCTAAGTTTGCAGAGATTCATATCAGAAAACGAAATTGGTAATGAATGGAGAAAAACAAGTACTTTTTTATAAATTTTAGAATTGTTATTTATTTCTTCTTTCGTAACTGATACATGGATCTGAACTCACTAACAGTTTGTGTGCTAAATCAGTGTTAGTAGCAACACGAGAAAACTTGCGCGTGAATTGAGCTCTCGAATATTCCTGTAGTCTTTATTCCGAGCTTCACCTGCTTCTTCGGAAAACTGTCCAATTGGTAATGGAAAATGTTTCATAACATCAGCTCCATGCAATAATATCTTATGCACAGTTACAGGCATGTACTACCAAGGGTATAAACGTACGTACAGTTTTGAATTTTCCATAGTATAAGGCCTGTCCCAAAAGTATCCGACCTACCTCGATCTCTCGGCGCTTGGTTTATTCTTCATCATCCGGGAGGTGGCATCCTTTAAAGTAGTCCCTATTTAATTAAACAAGACGCTCATATTGATGTTTCTACTTATTAAAGCACTCTTGAAAGTCAGACTTCGGAATCGCTTTTAGTGCATTCGTCGCATTAGTTTCGACAGTCTCTTTATCGTCGAATCGATGTCTCTTAAGCGGCATTTTCAATCGAGGAATCAGCCAAAAGTCGCAGGGAGCTATTTCGGGACTGTATGGAGGCTGGCGGAGCTGCGCAAAACTGTGTTTCAATAAATACTGCTGCACGAGGTTTGATGCGTTCGCTGGAGCATTGTCGTGATGAAGAAGCTAGTCACCGGTTTTCCAAAGTTGTGATCTTTTTCTCCAGATTGCATCACGCAATCTTTTCAGAACTTCAACGTAGTACTCTTTCTTGATTGTTTGGCCTGTAGGAGCATATTTGTGATGCACAACGCCTTTATAATCGAAAAAACAATCAACATTGACTTGATGTTGCTTTGACTGTTCTCGGCCGAGGCTCGGATGGAAGCTTCCATTGCGAAGATATTTGTTTTGTTTTAGGATCATAACCATAAACCCATGTTTCATCACCAGTTATAACCTTTTTTAAAAAGTTTTCATCACTATTGATCATTTAAAGATTGTCTTGAGCGATTTCTAATCGACGGTTTTTTTGTTGGTCTGTGAGCAATTTCGGGATGAATTTTTCACACACACGAGTCATTCCCAAATTTTTGGTTAAAATTCGCCAAACAGTACTTTTTGGTATTCCAAGTTCATCTTCTAGTTCTCTCACAGTCAAACGACGATCTTGTTCAACTGCGACACGCAGACGCTCGACATTACCCGACGATGTTCCCGTCGAAGGTTGGCCAGAACGAGGATCACTGTCAACGGATATGCAGCCTTTTCTGAACGGCCTAAACCACTCTTTTGTTTTTGTTTTGCCAAATTCTATGCAAATTCGCTGTTCGGTTCGTTTTGTCATTTTTAGAAATAAACGAATTGCGACGAACGCCAAAAAGTCGATGTGAACAAATACACGCTGCGTGGGAATTAAATCGTTTTATCGGTATCTGGGGCTACTGACGAGAAGGTTAGGAGTTGCTGGTGACGTTCGTACCCTCCAGAGGTCGCCTGCGTGTCTCTGCGCGAAGACATGAACGTAGGTCGGATACTTTTGGGACAGTCTATATTTCAAATGTTTCCAAGTCATTTAGCTCTGTACTTGTTAGCTTATGCAGAATGTACCTAGAATTTCTGCTGTTATTTCAGGGTCTGCAAAAAACCTTCTTGCAGTATTCCCGTCATTGGTTTTCCTGAGCCTTCTTTTACTGCATCCATTACCAATATATTCTTCTGGTGAAAAGCTTTGCAAATTCGAGTCTTTGTCTTCTTTTGCAAATCGTTGTATACATTCATATCCACTCACCATTTCTTAAAATCGATTCGATAGGCTATATGTAAAAGATTTTCCATAAAGTGAATCCTAGCATGTAGTGTTGACAATCCATAGTATGACTTGATATCAATAACTTTGCCTTTGACTCTATCTAAGTTATTCATCTCTTGAGGTTTAGCTTGAAAAATGTAGCAATTCGTAGATGATAAAGTTCCAGAAAGAGCCTGGCAAACTTTTTGGTCGAGAATCGTCAACATCATATCAGGCTTTTCACAAAAGTAGCGGAATCGTTTTTTTTTATTGTGGACTGCATTTTATCGATTTCTTTTTAAAGTGATGATATGACTAAATCTATTTATTCTATGATTTCTTTTGCGAATTCATATAGTATTGGACAGCAATATGATGTTGACGATGGATTATGATTTAGCCATACTACAGAATCTATCAAATTCTCTAAGTTAAGTCGCAGTGGTACCATTAAAACCGTGATGAGACTATTATCCACCATTTCTGAATTATGTTTCTTTTGCTTTTACGTGCTTTGTGTTGAAGAACTATCACAACCGTATTTCACAATTAACTTGAAGGTATGAGGTTTCCTTATATCCATAAATGGAAGAGAAATATCAGGATTTTTAAAAATCCGAGATATCGTATGATCTAATAAAGATTTTAAACCGATTGTAAGACCCTTTCCCGTTACCTTAATGGAATCTGGATAACATTCTTCTTTAGCTTTTGCTAAATTGTCGTATGCTGGGTAAATGTCAGCATTTCTCTTTTTTGCCTGCGTATGGATCATGTGATACTGACTTTTAGGCTAATCAGCTTCCTCTATTAACGCTAAAGCTTCTTTCGTTGTGTAAGGAATCGGGAAATCATTCATATTATCATTTTCATCGGAAGGTAAAATTGAATTAATTAATTCTGATACTGTTTTCCTATCACATGGATTTAGCGAGCATAAAAAAGCCTTTATTATTTCAAAGTCAGTATATTTTTTACGTATATCCATTAATTTTCTTCGTTTCGTTGAAGTAGAACATTCTGCAAAGTCACCTGAGTTAGGCCTTCCGCATTTGTCATTACTTTCAGGTAGAAATTTCACGATAAACTAGGTGTTTAACCAACCTGTAAACTTGTTGTTGAAACAAGCTTTAATAAATGCTGAACTCTGTTATTTATTTTTAAAATGAGGGATAAAACCAAGATTGAATTTGTTTTTAGTTTTATTGGACAAACATTAAACTCTATAAATTTTTTTACAATTGCCTAATATTATTTACTACTTACATCTATTATTAACACAAAATCCCAGAATTAGAAAATCAAACAAATAAAGAAAACAACTATAAGGTAATGCAGAAAAGAATAAAACTGTAAAAGAAAACTTTAAGTCCAATGTACATATTTCTGAAAGGGAATATTGAAATAAGTAAAAGTAATTAAAACAAAACATAACTAGGAATACCATGGCTGCGGAAAAGAATTCTATTTCTGAATTATCCATTTGAAGGAACCAGATTTTTTTCTGCGAGAAATTGACAAAATTTGGAATTTGTTTATCCTAATTGTTTATAAAGATATAAGGTTTTATTTTTAACGAAATATTATAAAAGATACAATTTTCAGAAATATCAGTAGCCATTCTAGTGGTTAAAGAAAATTAAAATGTGATAAACCCTTAGATTTGAATATTTTATCACGATAATTATTCATAACAATTGTTATTGTTAACTTTTCTAACATTTTTGCATCTAGCAGTTATTCAACCAATAGCTTAAAACGTTTACAGTGCAAAAACAAAAAAATTTTTATGCGAAAGGGACAAAATTTTTAATTTGTTTATCTAATTTGTTTAAAAAAATTAAATTTTCATATTTTATTAAATATCTATTATTTTAGGAAATACATGAAGTCACTCTGGCAATTGCAGGAAATTATAATTTGAAATAATCTGAAATTTTAATATTTTGTCATAAGAATTGTTTATAACAATGGCTATTATAAACTTTCAAATTATTTTTGTAATCATATATAATTTCTACATTAATATGAAGCATTTTTAGCAAACAGAAAATTTTGTTTACCGATAATAAGACTATTTGCTAATTTGTTCATAAAATTTGTTTATAACAAATAAATATACTACTAAGCAAATTATTTGTATTTTATGAGTCCCTAAACATTTATTAAAGACAATATAAAGTTTACTTAATCAGCTATTTAGGCGTAAAAAATTGTTATGTAAAAAATTTCAGTTTTACCATACTTTTTTCTTACATTTCCATACATTTTTGAACGAAAAAAGTGCATTTCCTCCCACTCTGCGACGGCGCGCGATAAAACCCTGTCAACATGATACCGAATTCAAGAATTTTCAAGGCACACATATTTATTCGTGTTGTGGCCTGCGTTACGAAAAGAAAAATTTTATATCCGTTATGACTCAAGTTCTATGACATCTATGGCATCGACAAGTCAAATTTGGTGATAGTGAATTATCTTTTGTTAAAGCTCCTTGTGCTTTGACGAATCCATTCTTATCACGTATCTGATGCTTCACACTTTATTTTGTCTAAAGTGCAAGTTTTTTTACATTAAGGTCAACTCTATCATACCAAGTGTAAATTATATTTATTTCTGTATCTCGATCTGGGACTGCTTACTAAGATATTGTAAAATAAAGCACATATTCTATTTTTCATGATAACTTCAATGTTTCTTTCTGAATTTTTATCAAATTGTACTATCAGCTATCCTAAAGATATATCAATATATGCATCATATGCACAATGTACATTGGTGTTGAAAAATAATATTTCCATTGTCTCGTTTTTATGATTGAAAACATATGCGCATTTTCTTAGAAAAAAATTTTATTAATGATTTATTTTTAATGTTATTTTTTTACAATTTTAACTAAAAATACGCTTCATAGCGTAAGCTGCTTCTTCTAACTAAACTAGATATGAATTAGGCGAGAAATTTTATTAAATAAAATTTTATTGTAGTTTGTGTTCTTTTTATACAAATTTAATTTGCACTTTTTCATGTATTTTTATTAAAAGAGTTAGTAAGAAATTTTTAGGTATTTTTCGGCTGGACGACTTCTTTCTTTTCATTTTTATTTTATTTCATGTTTAATTTTACTTTTGACGTCATATCTAAAGACGTCCTTTCTAAAGATTAATAATAAAAAAATTGCAGATCCTATTTGCGTGAACAACTTTTCATAAAAAATATGGAAGACTAATTTGAATGACGGTTTATTTTTTTTTTGGTATATGAACTTTTTCTTTCAATTTTTTAATAGCTAGTATCGTTTGTCTATTCATTTAATTGGTTTAATGTCGTCTTCACGAATAAAAACAAAACGTACGCATGATACAAAAAATGGTTAATAACAAATTTGTAGATTTTTTTTGGGTGCACAATTTTTGTTCATTAATTTTTTATTCAGATCTTACATAGGTTGACTGACAAATGGAATTTTTGATTTATTATTGTTTGTGATATCAAGATTTGAATTTTTAATTTTTCGAAAAAGGAAAAAAGCTGTTATGATACTCTTGTAGGGATTTTAAAAAGAAACGTTTCTCTTCTTCTGACTTTTTTCATACCTTGCGTTGTTTGGCCTCAAATGTTCCACTTGGGATTTTTTTTTATTATTTATATTGTTATAACAATGGTAAGTTTCTTTTAATCAAAAAAATTGTTAAGGATAGATTTTTCGAGTTTTTGAGTACTATGAATAACCGCAAATAGAATTTTGAAATATTGAAAAAAAAGTTCTAAAGACTGCTGAGAGCTAAAGCCTGGAGCTTTCAAATATTTTATTCAAAATAGCTGGTTAGCGAACCCAGTCTTTTTTTTTGTTTCCAAGCACATGTCCTAAAGAATAATCCAATAATATTAGTATTTCCAAAGTTATTCAGTATACAAATGACAACGACAATAACGATAATAAAGGTTACGAGGACAACGACAGACATACGGCATAGTAAAACCGTTTTTTTTATTCAGGGGGTGACGGAACGTACAGACTAAAAAATCGGTGATAGTCAGTTTTCACACAGAAACAATACCTTCTCATGATAATGGAAATGTAAACGATTCTAAAACATCGAGAAATACAGACTGTAGATACTTATGAACAGTAAATTCCTGGTTTCGACCAATGAACTATCTAGTAATTTTTCTTCTAAAATATTTTCGTGCTTGAATGTGACAGATTCAAGAGATTAAAACTTCAAGAACGATAGAACTTTTTATGTAAGAACCATCACTCATTTAATGGCATTACAATTTACATGTAAGATTTGGATCTAACTTTAAAGTGCGATCTATATATTTGTATATTGCAGCTAGAATATTATAAGTATTCAATATGGCAAGGACATCACCATCGGATGAAGAAAATACAAATTTTTCTTCGCTTGGAATAGAGCCAAATGAAGAAGGTTGTCTTTTTATTTTAATAAAAGCTTCAGATCTGGAAGGAGTTTAAGCCCTTGTAAGAGCAAGAGACCTCTCAGGTAACTAATTTCTATTTTGTACTTTAAAGTTCTGCATGATACTGCGGCGGGCATCTACTGGAATGTCATTCAATTCTTCTTGGATCAATTCGGTAACTTTGTGACTTTCCATGTTTATTTTCACACGTTCACAATACTTAGTGATATATTTATACACTCCAGCCAGAACATTATAAGACTCCAATCTGGCAAAGACGTAAACATTGGATGCTGATAATACAATTTGTTCTTCTATTGGAACAGGCCCAAACGAAACAAGTCCTTTTTTATTTTTAATAATTTGCTGACAGAAAAAGTGTATCTTCGAAGTTTGAATCTTCGGTGTGAATCCCATTTGACAACTAGTCGAATAAATTGAAAGTGATCAAGTCCACACCCATTTCCGTCAGGAGAAGGAAGCCTTGTAGGTAGAGCTATAAATCTCGAAGGAGGATAACCCCGTAAAGAAGTAGACCTGGACCTGGAGCGAAGAGGATTCTGGGCAAGTGAAAGATATCTTTCAGGTAAATAATTTCTATAAGGAATACTTGTCTCTGCAACAAGAAGGAGAGGATTAAATGTTTAAAATATTTCTATCATGCTTAAGATGTTACCACTTTCTCAGACGTCTAGCCATTTTGAAGATTGTGAAGATTGCAAAGGAATTCAATAGAAGCTAAAAGATTGATAAAAACCATAGTGCTCACGATAATTTGTGCAATACATGTCTGTTATAGAGAAGGCTCTAACCGGGTATGGAGTGACGAAGCATCATGTAAAGAACAAAAGAGCTAAGCAGAAAACAAATTGGTGCATGACGCAGCTCGAGTGGTAACGGGTAATCACAATCGCATTTCTCCATTGAAGTATAACACGTTACCTCTCCTTTGACCGCTTTGATATCGCATGATATTAAGGTTATTGAAAGGTATTTGAAACTTGTCTAGTGGGCATAGGGATGGCAGTTATATGATCCATGATTACTAAATGTGTTATAAACATGTTTAAATGGAAATAATATTACTTAGTGTTCCTTGGGAAATAATTTGTACTCCATCACATACTTGTTTTAACGATCAGCTGCTTTTTCGAATAAAACAAAAACACCGTATCCTATCAAAAAACCTTTTGTAACAAACCTGTAGCTCTTTTTCGATCTAAATTTGAATTTTCGATTGTGCAGCAACATTCAAAAAGAGTTTATTATAATCTTGTAAGGCTATCAAAAATTTACGTTTTTCTTCAGTAGACTCTTTTTCATATCGTGTGCTGTTTAACTTAAAATATTAATTTTCCTCTGTTTTTTTATTTCTTTATTTTAAATTCTATTACTCTGGCAATATTTTTGTTATTAAAAATATTAATTGGGATAAATTTTTTTAATGTATTTATGCGTATTTTATTGTTCACGTAAAACTAATGAAATCTTATTATGAGAAGAATGTAATGATTCTTTTTTTCCGATCAAAAATTAAATTTTGGATTTTTAAAGAAAATTAAAAAAGCTGTTAAGACAGTCGTTTAGAGCGTTCAAAGGGTAACGTTTTTCTTCTCTTTCATTTTTTAACTGTTTAATTCATGATCAACAAAAATAATAATGATAAAATGTTAGCATTTTGGTTTGCTATAAATAGCTCTACTTGTAAATTTGAAGTCTTAAAAAAGTGGTCTAAAATTTTTTTAAATGTTTAAACTTGATGAATTTTCATCCAAAATGGCTGATTACCCAACCCTATTTTTCTTTTCAGTCTCTTAAAAACATGTGTATAATAAAAATCCAGTTTGATTATTCTTTCAAAAGTTATCCGGTATAATGATGGCAAGGATGATAACGTCAACGATGACAGATAGACGCCATCGCAAAACCGGTTTGTTTTCGCATTCAGGGGTCTCGAAACGTAGAGATTTAAAAAAATTTGCGAGAGTAAGTTTTTACATAAAACAAAATTAAGCTGTATCTACACGGATGCATGTAGACACAGCTTTATCATTCTGATGAGAAAGTTAAAAGAAAAAAACTGCATGCTTTAGACCTTTTTAGATAACAAATTCCAGATTTTCACTACTGTGGTGCGTGAATTATGACTTCTATCATTCCATAATTATACATAGTTATAATATTTATATAGTGCATTAATTAGACTTTGTTTACTTTTAAATATTGTCAATGTAATAGAAAACAAAATTATACTTAGGAACAGGATTAAGAAGTGCCATAACAAAAATGACCCGATTGCAAATAAAAATTGTCCTTTTTCTGGAGACAGCGAAATGATATAAGATAAGACAACAAAGTGTTGGGTAAAACCTGATTAATTAATATGAAACAGCAAAGCTTTATTTGGTTTTCTTTAAAGTTAAAGGTAAACCAAATCTATACGTGCCACTTTAAAACGAGTTAAATTGAAAAAAAACATATGCCACTACATTATCTTACATCATATAAAATTAAATCGCATTCATATATATCTGTAGCTAAGATGAACGTGAATTGTTGACAATATTTTGCAAAAAAATAAGTTAATGTATTTTGATACGTATCATAAAAAATACGTAGATAAAAGAATTACTTTCTGTAAAGAAGATGGTAATTTTCTATTTTGTCGACACACATCACTTATTACTAGTTAAATAAATCATTACGGTACATATGAGCTGAGAAAGAAATCCTTTCTGCAAGAAATTATAATAATCTTGTATTTTTTAAATTAAGTTATTCATTTAAAAACTACACATTATTTAGTTATAGCAATGATGAATAAAGTGTTTAACAATACTTTTTTATTTTATTGTACATTATGTGATACTTTGATACAAAGTAGACACATTATCATGTGGATCACCGCTTGCATATTGGATCATTGTCATGTAAATCACCGCTTGTATTTTGGATCACTACTGTGGATGACAGCTTGGATTGTAGATTCCCGTTATTGGTTTGTGTGAGCTGGTTTTTGGTGAGTTCGCTTTTCTAGCTATAAGAGTAGAATTTTAAATGGTTTTTCCTCCACTAACTGAGTGAAGGGTTTTTATGCCAGGATCAATAAACTAAGTTCTGTTCTTTACAGTAAGTAATGGTGTTTTCTTTGGCCTGCCTTCCTGCTCCAAATTCGCGCTTCTCCCATTCAAATATGATTTAATTACAAAATACGTCTGACTGAAATATATACTTTCCATCGTAGGGATATATTGGATGAATCCGATCTCTGTATCTTAAATTTTTTATTTTATGATGCTGCGAGAGCTTTGCCTAAATCAAGCCGAAGGCAAAAAACGACACCGCATGAAAAGGCCAAACGGCGCTTGTATCAAATGAACAAGAAGATTGGATGGGCAAGGCAGAATGCATCCCATGTTCAGTATTTGATTGACTACATAAAATCCGGTACACCTTTCACGTAAAGGGTTTAAAAGTTCGCCCAAGAACTGAGCATCTGCAATCAGAGACTAAACAAGACAAGGCTGCCATGGGTCAGGAACTCATAACAGTTACTCGCTCACCTAGAACGGCCCTTTAGCGACCTCCCTGTTTCTATCAAAAATCCAACAAGCACAATTCCGTAGAGACTTTTTGGAAATAGGTATACAAGATCTCGCTTCAGGACCAGATCTCTTTCAAGAACTTCATATTTATACTCGGAAGCGACCATTCCGCAGTGGCAGGTGTTAGGGCGAGAATTACAGGCTAATAACTTGTTTTAACACATTGTATAAGATTTTACAGCTGTCTGAAACAACAGGATTGTTCGAAGAATTTATCCTGCGTAAAAAGAGATATTCTAACAACGTGGCTTCACAAAGGGTGTAGCAGGATGCATAGATAATCTGCTAATTGACAGGTGCGTCTGCAAACCCGCAGCAGCTCATCATTACGTCCTGTCAATGGCCAGGATTAATTAGCGAAAAGTTTTCAGTAAGATGCATAAAGATATTGACACAACTTTTAAAATTCATTTTAATTTAATTGATAAGGAACAATGTCACATTTCATAGGGACATCTTTCAAGTCGACACCATGAGCCCGCTGCTTTTTTAGATCACATTTCTGCCTCTTTCTTTCGCACTACGGAATTCTGTTGGATACCTCTGTCGTAACACTAATCATCGTAAGTATAAGATCATTACGTATTTTATATGGATGACAAAAATTTCTCTGAAAAGTGAAGGAGTCTCCCCAAAGTAAATACAAGCATCTTGTTCATATCAATTCTTCTGTTTCGCGAATATATTCGGGACCTTTAATGTCTTCATAACCGAATTGTTCTAAGTAGAGCATACAAAATCTCATATAGCAGAGCTCATCTCCTAAAAATGCTCAGGAACTACGGGATGATTGGCAAATGAGCGCTCCTTTGCAAAGCCGCGGACAGGCGGTCGAGACCCTTGGCCTGAAATTTAACATCATAATTATGAAAAGTGCATTACTCGATCTAGATTCCTCTTTTCTAAAAGACAAGAGTTACTCAACAAGAAGATGCAGGAAAACTTTTACAGAAATGAAGAAGAATAGTCCTTGTAAAAAGAGCAAACTTTTCATTTTCACAAATCATCAGGGTTCAATTTAGGTACAACGGGTTTTCTTTCCGTGTGCCACGAAAGTGTAATTTCCATCTGATTATAACGTAACCGCATTTTATTTCAAAAAGTTTCCAGCAATACGTACATAGCGTACCATACACACGCTGCGTACCTGCAACACAATCTATCTGGGTGTCCCATTCACGTGGAAACTACGTATCTCTACAAACGAAATGCGACCCTAAGAGTGCTTTATTACTATCTTTGTGGCTCTTACGGCGTTAGCCGCTGTCCTACTCTGATGAACGTCCCGAGAGAAATAGAGTCAATTTTTCAAAACGGTAAGTGCCAGTTTTTCTGGAAAAGAGAATGGAGTAAATGGATGTCTCCTACAAGCTATAAAAACAAACAGATACAAGTAGAAAAGCGAGTGTAAGGGTACATGGGAAATTAAGTGACTGTTTCGATATTATTCAAGGTGTTAGACAAGGATGCGTTATGTCTTTATGGATATTTATATTATTCATAGACAAGTGTTTAAAAATGTGTCTTTTTAAGGAAGATGGTATGAACCTCGAAACAGTAAGGGTACGTGGGTTAGCGTTCGCAGATGATAAGATTGTCATGGCAGAATCTACCGAAGATTTGCAAAGAATGTTTAATAAATTGAATGCAAGCATGAAGAGCATGAGCCTTAAAATTAACGTAAATAAAACAAAAACTATAGTGTTCGAAGGAAAAAGTGAGAAAAAAGAGTATACAACATTGTATTAAATGATGAGAGAATTGAACAAGTTGATAAATTCGTATACCTAGGTAGCTGATTTACTAGGGATGGGAAGAGAGATAATAATTTAGATTGATGCATAAACGAAGGTAATAAGGTTATTGGTAGAGCAGGTCTCCTTATTAAAAGTAAAAATATTTGAAATGAAGCTAACATGGAAATACATAATTCTATATTTGTAGCGAATGTACTATTCGGCAGCGAGTCATGGACATAACCACAGAAAGATAACATTAAAATTAACGCGATTGGCACGAGATTCTTACGCTTAATATGCGGGAAAACTCTTATAGACAAAGTAAGTAACAATATAATTCTCAAAGAATGTGTTGCGGAAGAGACATTTATTGACATATGGAAAAGAAATCGGTTCAGATGGTTCGGGTATGTTGAAAGAATGAAGGCAGACCGCGAAAAGAATGGTTAGAATGTATGAATGAGACCCTAGTTGGAAGAGACATAAGAAGCCGTAAAAACACAATAGCCTGCATGAAAAAATGCATGGACGCGAAAGAAGCAAGAGAAGTACGTCAGGGCGGAAAAGTAAGGCGCCAAATAGTTAATACAAAGAGTGTCAGCAGAGTGAATGACGCCTGGAACAAAAGCAATTCCCCGCAATGTGGGAAACCTCACATTGCGTTTTTGTGAGAATTTTGACTTGGAGTGATTGCTAGAGAGATTGATCAGCAGTCTGGATCGGAGCAGTTTTTTTAAACAAACGCGTTATTTAAATAAATAGCACGAGAATTCTAGATCAATGTAAAAAGTCTATGCCTCCTCATCGCACTACTCCCTTTACCTACTAATGAGTCACGCCTATCTCGAAAGGGAAACTGTTTAATGGTGTAATAATAATAACAATGATGGAATTTTCGGATAGCTGTCTCCGTTGCACACTCAAAGCCTCACATGCTCTCCAAGACTTCGAGAAATTAACTAAGGGGTCCGTGGCCTAAACCTGTCAACTGAAATTTTAGAAGTTTAACACGGCGATAAAAAAATCGCTGTTATTTGTGCAATTTCCAATATTTTGCAACAGTAAAACGTTTTTTGTTTATTAACTACAGAAAAATAATACACGTTAGTTTTATGATATTTAAATGAATTTTCTTTGATTTCTGATTTTTTATTGTTTTTCTCGGGCTTGCATCTTTCTGCGTTGTTTTTTAAGCTGCGAGAAAGTTTTATATGTTGAAATGTTTGAAGTAGCATGCCAAACAAAGATGTGCACAAACTGACCATAGCGTTAGGCAGTTAACAGATTTGGACCGAGGACATATGCTCTAGATACCAAACGCAATTTTCGAAAATCCATTAAAAGGGTAAAAAGAATTTTTCTGTTTGGTTTGTGGGATATTACCTGCATATAAAAATGTTTTTAAAAATTACAAAAAAATCAATTAAAGAAAAATTCAGTTAACAGGTTTAAACCTCGGACCCTTAGACTCTATTCGTGATCGAATTCTCGGCCCCGGCTGCAACCACTCTACCCAAAATGCAGATACACGGAAAAAATTTGTACTTGAGGAATTACTGAACTAATCACGTTATGGCGGATATGAGAAAAATTCAGTGAATTAACAATAACTATTCTGTAAATCATGTCAAACTATTCTGTCATGATTACAGAGCTGATAATAAGTATTAAAAGTCGGTGCCGTAAAAGTTCAAAATGATTATTACGAATAAGTTGAAGAGAAACTACATCTGCGCTGTGAGAAGCACGGGTCTTGGTCGCTTAAAATTACAGAACTCTATTTTGTTTTGAAATACACCGACGTGGCGGCTCGCTACACATGAGTGTGCCGTGAACACAGTTGCGATCCGACAGTACAGTTGCCTCAGTGTGTGTCAGTATTGTGCGTCCCGGCATCGCATCGGCGAGATTCAATAAAGAATCACAAGTCAAAATTACAAAAATGAAAAATCAATGAAAATTATCTGTCGTAAGTAGAGGGATTGGTATTTACTGATCTTTTAATTCAGTGTTTTGATGCGTTACTTTTAAAAAATCATTTTCAATTTCCAAAAGTTAATTTTTTTTATTAAAAAAATATTTTCGGAACTGGAAATTATATTTCAGTTCGAGTAAAATAATAATCATTGTTGTATTAATCTGTACACTAAATTTTCTTTTATTCAACACAAAAATGTTTTGTTTGCATGAAACAAAAATTTTAAATCCTAATATATTTTTGTTTTAAAAGTCACAGCTTAAAATTAAAAATTTGTTAAATGAAACTTGATGGAAATGGTAAATT
>JAAAKG020109585.1:0-15524 GCA_010014905.2 Druon quercuslanigerum | reverse complement strand
TATATTTTAATTTCTTTTGTTTTTATACACTACAGAATTAATGAGTTTGAGTATCGTCTATCGAAATGTCTATTACATGCATTTTATGCAAGATCTTTTACGGCGCGGCGCTGAGAAATTTTATGATCAGTCCATGAAAAATGTAAATATCCAATAAGCTGTATAAATTACTGTGATGCCATGAATTACCGTAAAATTGGTGGATAAAAATAAAGAAAGTTTAACATCGATCATATGAAATTGATCATTTATGGATGTTTTTCTCATCAAAACTTTGCATTGTGTGTATGTGCTGGATGTTCGAAATTAACGAGGAGTGCCACACTTGTTGTGTTACTAGAATAATCGCAAAGAAAGACTGCATTGTTGAATGGTGATGAAAAGAATGGCGTCGCCTATTGTCGAATTCAATCGCATTTCTTTCTACCATCGAATAACAAGGCTGAGAGCTCAAAGCTTAATTATTTTACTGAGCTGTTCTCCATATAATCAATACTCATCAAATTACTATTTTCAGTCCAAAATAAAAACTTAGAAAGATTATTATTAAATTTAAACCAAGTTGGTAATGTCACTTCAAACTTTATCAAGATTACAAAAGTATCCAGCGCAATGTCAGTATTTCAATTACTTTCCCTTATATTCCCTACTGAATAAGATGAATACAATTGGCAAGAAAAGTAATCAAAGTAACTATTCTAAATTAAATTGGTAAATTAAAGGAGCTAAACGCTACATATTTTTATTCTTTCCTGGGATCAACGACATATCTTCTTAAGCATATAACTAATGTAGCTGCAACGATTATACGGGTGAAATTGTATAACATGATATTTACATAGAAATCGGCATACTATTTTTGCAATACTCGATAGAAATGGCGGTTCGAAATACTCGAATTTTACGCCAAAGATTACCAATTTCAAATGAAAATGTTTTTAATTTATATATATTTCTATATATATTTATAATCTATATGTTCATACAACTTCGGATACTTTGCATTTTCCCTATAGTTTTCAGAAAAGGAATAAATAATATATAGGATATGATTCATAATGATAAAACATAATGTATGACAAATGAATTCATTAATAAATATAAATAAGTCATGTTAATAGTTTTGAAGCATATTGTAGGGCGAGTGATTAGAATTTTTTGCAGGCTAGAGATTACTCTGGCTACTCATCAGGCCAATCGGAATTACCATATGCACGAAAATCTAAAAGTTGTGATTATTCGATTTTGAACTGAATAGGAAAAAGTATTTAAAATCCAAATCATTTTTTTATTGTCATATGAATTAAAATAATTTAAGAAAAAAATGACTTGCAAGATTAAAAACTACGCTATTTTTAAATAATTTTCATCTAGCATCCATAATTACGTCTTCGATAAAGTCACCATGAAAGTCAACCAGGGTTTCTAAAAATTCTTATTTTTGTCGAATTTTTACGTTAAAAGTTACTTCGATTTCTTTAATTCATACCAGGTATGTTTGTTTGTTATTCACATTGACCTTTCGTCTTTTCACTGACATTAGTGTTATCTCTTATAAAATTGATTTAAAAATTGAGGGCCTCCTTTTACAAGAAAACCCTTCTTTTATTTTTTTTAATTAAAAAAAAATGTTTTTATATTATTTATATTGCTTCTTACAGACTTAATAAATATTTGTTTCTTTGACTGATGAGGGTCCAAACAGTGACCGAAACGCAAAAAAGGTCCAGACTAAACGTACAAACAAAACTCAGGTGCATTTAAAAAGTGATTATAATTAGAAACGAGTGAAAGCAGTATTCTGTAACCAAGCAGTAAATTTTGAAAAAACGTGTATTTAATAATTACACGTGTACGGATTAAATTCACTCATTTTTATCGAATTAACTTTTATATATATTAAAGTAAAAATAATTGGCAAATAGTATATTATTGGAACAAATGCATTTAAGAAAACCCTGTAATTAAAAAAATGCATTCTTTCATACATCAGTTTCCAAAATTCCGGGGAGATGGTATTATCAATTTTTTATTTTCACCTATATTGTAGAGTAACTCTTCTACTTTTCGTGCATTAACACATAAATTCAAAAATTCAGTTGGCTACAAGATTTTTCTTTTGATTTCAAAGTGCGATACATTTTTCATCAATTATTATAAATATTAAATATTATTATGAATTTTGTAAAAGCGCCATACTCACACAAATATGGTAAAAATTTTCTTAAACATTTTGTCTGCATCTAATTATAACGCGTTACGTTTCTCTTTCGATAATGAAGGAGATATTTCCGGAATCGTAATTTTGTTAGCTTAGTATTATCTCAACTATGGTAATTGCCAGTATGCGGATAATAACAGGTAACTAAGTTTTGGAAGTTTGAGTGCAAATTTAGTTCATCGGACGTGAGTATATATCAATTTATAATTAAATCTCTAATTAAATATATCCACATTCCATTTAGCTTGGTAAAATAGCAGATAGTTTACCAAGTTTACTTTTTTGAAAGCAAACAAGGATACTCACAAATATTTAAAACATGGCTTCAAAAGAATGCAAGGAATGTATAGTTCTCTAATTCTAAAAACGTCAATATCGGTTCACGATTGAAATATTGTTGTGCGCTGTTGTTTTCTGTAATCGGACACGAAGAGAAATTTTTTGAGAGTATGCTTCATTCGAGTCAACTCAATACTTAATACATTTGAATTCATGAAAAATGCTCTTTTCGAGATTTTAAATAATTAATTTTTCTTCAAGAATTAATTTTTCTGTTCACAAAGAAAGACAAATATAACTGAAATACCACCATGGGTCAGAAAACAGTTTTGCGTAAAAAGGTTGAAACGTCAATGATTATAAAAATTTCTTAAAAATGGGTAAAACGTAATTCTCTTGCGAGTTTAAAAAAAAGAATTGTGAAAGCTTTGTTAAATCCCGCTGACTTTGAAGTGGATATATCGGTCGAGTGAGGTGCAATGAGTAGCGTAATTAGAACTACTTTAATGAGGGTGCTATATACCACTACGGGCGGTTTATTGTGTATTATTTATGCGTGAAGTGACTATTAGGACGGCCAAGGATAGACGGTATTCACCGGCTCTTTGATGCATATTTGGATAAAACATCTGCAAGATGCTTTGACTCTGCCACACAATATTCTCGTTGCAGTCTTATTCACTTAAGAGGCCTTAAAGAGAATATCACGATGGCATCGACTTCATCTAGAGACAATGAGCTCGTAGCTTGTTAAAGTTGGTGGATCGTTTCATCTTTTCCAACTACTTAAAGAATAGATAAGGGGAAAAGATAAGAAGTAAACTTTAGAGCAATATTCCGAGAAAAGCTTTTGATATAAGAAGAGATTAAATTTTAAAATACTTTTTACGTATTCAAATTATAATTTAACGATTTAACGAACTTACTTGCAAGTAAAGTTCTATCTAAATTGCATGTAGTAGCCTCTTCCGAAGAGATCACTGGGAGGATTTTACGTATTCCCGTCCCTTTAAAGTCCGTTGATGCGTATGCCCCTCTACATACTTCTCATTACTTTGAAGGCCTGTCTTAACTTAAAGAGGACCATTCAATTTATAATTTTTGACTGGATGGAATAGAACTTCACTTATATGTATGCTTGTTTAATCGTTGAATTGTATTTTGCACCTCGTCCTCGAGACTACTGGTAGATGCATGCTCAAAGAAATAGTTACGGCAGTAACATATTTTTTGTCTGTTTTATTCAGAACTTCAAGAACCACGAGTATATGAGTACATTGAGTTACCGAATGTCGTTTGACCATCCACAATATCTAAGTTATAAAACGTTGCGAAGGTTTCGGGCTGTTTAGTCCAGAAGAATACTTCTGTGTATCCACTCCACTCTCCTGTAAGGTGGATTTTAAGCGTGGATGCAATGTTTGCACACGAACTGCTTTATGAGGCCTTTGAAGTGATATAAATGAGTTTTGCATCCCTCTTCGAAGCTGTTTTGTTCTCTGGATATAAGTCATCAAAGTTAATGCAAGACATATCTTTTTGTCACTGTAGAAGGGCATCAAAAGTACTAGCTGTTAACTGAAGGAGCTTCGAAACTGATGTCCCAAAAACGTTAAGATTCTGATTTTTATAGAAGCGCCATCCTCTCCTGATTGGTGGCTCGTATTGTCACATTGATGATCTACTGATTGACATCACCTGGGAAGCGGACACCGTAGAGGATGTGGGGTCCTATTTGTGGAGCTAATAGGGTAATAGAGGGTTTAAAAATAATTAGTTCTCTTTCGAACATTGACATACATAGTGGATACCATGGCTATGTACACCATTGGGGAACAATAATGATACCTCGTTACCTCTTAGTCCTGATTGTCCCAAATTTTTAAAATTAAAGGAAAGGGAAGAAACGCGTAGAAAAAATACGAAGACTATTTCTTCCAAGAAATGTATTGTTTGCATTTCGCATTAGCTCTACTTGCCAGCAAGTCAATATCCGGCACGCTAAGTGAAATAATTATCTAAATTGTTTTCTCAGTTCTTATTAAAATATCAAAGCATCGATAGTGTTTGGCAAAATATTACAGACCCAGGAACGCTGCCAACAATTTTAAATAATAAATAAGATTTTCCCGATTTATTTATTCCAAGAGCCATTCACTCTCTTCCCGTTACAACATGCACTCCATCCTGACTAAGAAGAATCTGAAAATATCACTAGACGAAATTTTGGACTTTGTATTGGACCATTAACCTGGAAAATGTTTGCTTTTCTCTATTCTATATCTTTGTTTAGGTTACACTTAGGTTTCATTTTGCATCAAAATCATCATTTACGCCTTTATAAGTCTTTTATGCAAATACGTCCATATCTGGCAGATTAAAAATAAACGCTTAGTTGTCAAAAAAACGATGAAAATTCGCGTATTTTACATATTTTCGTTATTGGGAACTTTACTATTTATTTTGAAATCCTGACCCTGTTTTCATTAAGTAGCTCAAGGATCACTTTTGTTATATAACCAAGATATTTGCATCTTGTAGACGATGTAAGCTGATTTTCTGATTTGCTAATAATAAAACCTAATTTTGAAAGTAAAGATATTGTTTTAAGTATGTTATTGATACATTTTTCAGTATCACTATCTTTTAAAAGCAAATCGTCTAAATATCTTACCGAAATTATGCCAGATATTCTCAAATTAGCTAAAACTGGCTTCATTATGTTGGTAAAGACGTATGGAGTAGTATATAAACCGAACGGTAAACAAATATGCTCTTATAACTGTCCCAAAAAGTAGAATCTTAAGTTATATTACTTATAATTATAATTTCTGGTTTCAATGGTGTGCAAAATTACAAAACTACTGTCAAAACTACTATAAAACTATTTTTCCCACGACTGAAATACGAGAACCCTCCTTTTTATTATAGAATGATAAGTATTTGCGGCTTTCGTTTGATGTAGGTACCCGATGATATGAATCTTATAGATCTAAGGATGCCATAAAACATCTTTGATGAATTAAAATCCTAGCGGTCCTAATATCTTCTAATTTGAAATGCTAGGCATCTTTAAATTAATTCAACTTCACTGTAAGACAAATAGGGTTCTCTAGGCAGATTATTTAAAAATACAATTCGTGAGAAGCGTAATTCATATCCCTCAATACATTTTAAAATTGCTTGATGTGCACCAATGGTTTTCCATGGTACTTTGAACTCTTTTAATCTGCCATCAACCGTACCTACTTTGGTTGGTTGTATCTCCTCCTAGGGTTCGACCTTTGGCCCTGAGCTCGACCCTGGTTCTGGCACCTGAGTGGCTTCCGATACCCTTCTTGAGATTTATTGGTCCCTTTCCATAGCGCGTAGCCTGCTGTTCGCTGTCGACTGGCGTCTGTAAGGTTGTTGACAGGGTGGGCCCTTCAAGTTTTTATGTTTTCCTCGACTTGGTTGCATTGAGCAGCTCTTTTAGCTATTCGCTGGATTTTTTTTAGCAATTTTGCAGTCTCAAATTCATTCTCTAATTTCTCATCAAAAAACCATATGTGATTCAGAGTTTCCCCTGATGTAAATTTCAGCGCACAATTGCACATTTAATGGGGATAGGATATTCTTGAAACAAAATTTTCCAATTCTTCTTCTGAAGGCCCTCCTTTAGGATATTCGCCCAGCTCACCACTAAATCCTCATGGTATTTTGGAGCGAAGTTCTTTTTTGGATTCTCTCTTTTTCCAATTGGTTCATCATATTCCTTATTTAGAATTTTTGAAGTTGCCTTATCCCCGCATTTTCTTGTACAAAGGACCCAGTGTCGTCGTGAGGCGAAGGATGTTGGTCGTCTTCGGATGTATCGTCCTATAAGATACAGAGACAGAATCGCTCGAGCTGCTCGAATCAGATGACCTCAAGAATTTGTCAACAGCCATTAACAAAAAAAATAGGAAAAAACAAATACCATCTTGATGCTAATAGGCAAAATCTATTTACAAAAATTTCTTGAATTACACAATAGTTCTAAACTGCTAGAAACTGAGTTTGATATATATTATGTACATAATTTTTTATATTTTTTGTAACATTCGTATCCCATAAACATGACAGTTAATATGACATAACGTTCCACAGTCCCAACTCTTAGGTCTGTCAAGGAGAATCCGAATGTATGCGATGCAGTCAAATTCCTGGAATATAGCTGCACCGAGTCATTAGACAGTTCTAAACCATCAACCGACTTTCGATTTTACCCAGGAATGTGAGAAAAAACCTTTTCCCAGAGTTTCTCGTTGAAATGTTCCAAAAGTCACGCTCCTCAGACATAACTGTGTCAATGCTTTTTACAGTTCTGGACCACCAAAATATGCCTGGGTCTAATCGTAAGAGAAAGCAAGCATTTGATTTCAAATTTTAAATAAATAAATTTTGTAAGAATAATATATGTTTCTATTGAATTCTATCAAAATTACAAATAAAGAAGCCAAAAACCTAACCTGATAGAGCAATACTTACATCTTTGTTGTTCACGACGCCTTCTTTTCTTTTCCTTCTTTAATTTCTTTTCAATATTTTCTAATTTTTTTCGACAGAGTACCTCATCCTATATGAATTGCTTTATTTCAACATAAGTAGAAAACATAATTAAAATGAAAATTAGAATAAAAGTTAGAAACAAAGAAGGTAAAAATATGAATAGTCAAGAGAACAGAAAAACTGTGTAATTTGTTATTTTTGTGATTTTTTGTTAGCGTTAACAATAATGAAAGAAAATAGTATTATCTACAACATATCAAGGTTTTAGATTCATATTTGTAATATCGCCATTCCTACATTCTCGCTACGTTTAACATGCGATTGACATTTTCTATCATTTTTCGATTCGAAAAATTCCCCTGCCTTGGGGAAATGTTTTTTTTAACTGTCTTGATAACTTCTTGTAATAATAACCATAGTGCAATTCGTGGATATTTTCAGTAATTAATTATGTATAAAAGAACAAGGAATACTCAAGCACGTTATATGTTGGCTAACAGCTGGTTTTTGTATTCAGCTTTTAACACCTTTAGAACCGACAAGTGGCATTACAGACTAGTATTCTTTTCTTAAAACCTCGCGGGACTTACAAAAAATCCTGAATCTCCAAAAGGCTCTGTACTGGGCTAGCCCATTATGTTCACCGAATACGTCTTGAGATAGTCCCTTAAGGAACTTTGTTATTTTATTAAAAATAGTACGATTCCATTTTTCACATTCTGATAAAAGTACGACACATAAGATAGATTGGACAACACAAGAAGCCGAAAAAGTGAGTTTTGAAAATTTGGTGGGTTAGACCCTTAAGGTTCCCGACCATTTATATAGGTGTGACTTTCATCGGAACAGAGAAAGGAATGACAGGTAGAGAGGCATGCGCTTAATAGGACAATATAGAGACAGTAGAATGAAAACTCCTTTTGAACCTTTAGAACTGTGGCAAACTTGTCAGGTAAAGTAGGGCTACTTACCAGTGATCTCGATGAAGAGGCGCGGAATACAATATTAATGATTATAGTTGAAGTTTTACTATAAACAACGCATCTAGTTACTGGCATGGATGCAAAACTAAAAGTTTAAGTTACAAAACGAATAAAAAGAAAACAAAATAAATTTTCATTTTAATTACAGCAATTTCATAGCTAAGCTCAATCATTGAATGAAACGTAAAATTTAAATCATTATTTTTCAGTTCTAGCCTCTTTGTTCGTATTTAGATAAGTATCCGTTGCCTAAGATCCAACATAACAATTCTCGAGGAATTACACGTAGATTTACACGCGATGATAATATATTATACCTAAAACTATTATTTCATTCATTACTGTTAAATAAGAAGTTTTCGATCAGAATAACAAGTATGAAGTATGTTTAAAATATTTGAATTTTGAAATTTTTACTCGTATTTCACATAATTCAATATTTCCTTATAGATATTACCAGAATTCGTGAAATTTTTAATTACCTTGTACCTAATAATACCTTTTATTTTTATTCTCAATGAAAATTGATTTCCTGAAATATCTTACAACGATGATAAAACTTTTTTTAAATAATAGTTATGGTTCGATTAAGGTTTTCTTTGTGATCAAATATATTTGTGAATCATCTTGGAAAATTTCAAACTAACCAGTGTTAAGTCGAGTTTTAAGCCGACGGACATCGAACTAAATTTAATTGGATCCCCTCGCGGCAATTGCCATTAGAGATAGCAAACTAGCGGCACTACGTCAAGTTTAATCAAGTTGGAAACCCTAAATCACCCAATTCAGAATTCTGAAATTCATCCTTATGAGACTTGATCGTGTTAGTTAAGCAAGCTTCTAGTGTTTAACATGAAATATTTAATCCTGGTTTAACACAAAGGCTGGGAATTTGTAAATGGTGTAATGCAATTTGTCTCAGAATTTTCTTAGCTAAGCTCGTATTTTACGCGGCAAGGTTGAAGGAAATTCTTGCGGTGAAACTTCGTTTAAGTTGTAATATCTTTAAAAGGTAGATGAATAAAAATCAGAAATGCTTTCTACATATATTTCTTAAGCTTTATAATTTATTTTTTTCTCTCAATAAAAATAGCATTACTTTTGACAACTTTTTATTTATATTACTTCTAAATTTTAAATTATTCTTCATCATAAATATGAAAAGGAGAAAACTTTTTTTAGGGGGTATAAAAAATGAAAATTCTGAGGTATCGATTTTTCACTTCATGATAAATTTCAAGTTGACTTGAATTCACAAAAATAAGCTAGGATCCCGGGTTGAAAACAGCCCTGTTTAGCCTTCATTGAAATGTTGGCCCTGGTCATGGTCCCAGGCGGACAATCCGTGAGGGAGAATCCACTTTGAAATCTCAGATATTCCACGAGGGGGATATTCCGCGGGGAACCTCACTAGTTTGCACACGTGTCACAGTTTATCAAAACTGTATGTTTTCGTTGTAATAAATTGTCTTTTGTTTCAAATAGTAACAATATCTTATCAACATATGCAGTTATTGAAAAGATAGATCATATTAACTTTCCGAGTGCATTTGCGGCGTGTCTGCCTGAAAAAATTTATAAAAATAGAGGTTCGATTGCCTGATAGAAAAACTTTTCATCACCTACCCTAACCTAACTATATCGCTGGAAAATTTGTTTGCGAAACTGTTAACCTTATTTATGAGAGGATTTTTTTTATATTGGGAATATATCAGGACTGTATTTGATAGAATTCTTCTCATCTTCGAGATGCGTGGATTGTTAATGTAAAGAAAACTTTTTTTTCAATTTGGAATGTAACACTACCGTGAATTAAAAAGTTGTACATTGGAACGAAACACATCGATGGACATGTTGATAGCCTTTTTAATGATCTGAAAATACGATTTTTGAAGATACAGAAACATAAGCTTAAAAAATATCGAAAGTCTGAATTTTCCTTTTGTTACAGAGAACCATCCCTCTATAAAGCTTATGAAATAAGGACAAAGAATTTAGCCCACAGAGAAAACATCCACGTGTAAAGTATCCTTTACACGATATCCTTTTCTCAAAACACAATGCATTTTTTTTAAATATGCCCGCTGCACGGTAAAATTTTAATAGCGCGTTGCGCGTTGAACTAGAGCAGGCCTAGAGCGCGCAGCACACTCCCGCGCTTCGCGCTCGTATTCGTACGTTTAATGCGTACACTTTAAATACATTTTGGTAATTATCATCAATATTGTAACTTAAATCGGAAACTGTGATTTGAAGTGCTTAGAACATACAGTCATAAAGAGGAAATTAATTTTTTTTTCCATTTGTTTCTAAAGAAGGTTCTCAAGGCACGTGCGTCTTCTACGATTACGCTATCTTTGCTACACTCGCACTTCGCCCTGGCTAATTATGTTATAGAGTCACTTCTCTTTGAAAAATAAAACGGTGTAGACAAAATTGAGCAGCATGTAAGAAGTAGGTATGTTTTCCAATAAAATGTTAATAAAGAACACAATGTTTTCTTTTCAATTTACTAAATAGACATTAAGCGATAGAATTCGATTTCGTCCGGTCAAACTTCAGTTCTAAAACAATTCTACTTTGATTAATCAAGAACATTTGCAATCCGTGTAAAATTGAAGCATTTTATCGAGATAATTTGTAAATCTGGTTTAAATCAAAATGTTGAAAAACAACAAAACAATTATCTTTGTCTTATACCAGAAAATTTGATAAAAATGTATAAAAATCATAAAAAATTTTGTTCCAAATTTTGAAGTAACTCTAAATATTTGAATTTTAGTCTAATCAAAAAATGTAACTGGAATAGTTTTTAAATGTATTTGATACCTAGTGAAAACTTTGAACTAAATTTGTTAATATATCAAAAGGTATTTTTTGAAAAGTTAAAAAAATTTTAGAAGTATACAACTTTCCTAACTTTCATCAAAATAAAAATTTCATTCAGATAAATTGCAAGTCTTGCACCCATCCGTACGAAACTTTTACAATATTTTCTGAAATTAAAAAAAAAACTAAAACTTTGAAGCTCTAAGTTTTTTTTATTCTGGTTGGATATATATGTTTAATGAACTTAACCTTCATTTTTGGAACCTTAAAAAGTCTATCCATGGCTGACTTTATTGGATCAACCCTTTAAAAGTTAGCGTGGCTAAAACGTTCAGGTAACCATACGTACATACATACAGACATACAGACATATACATACAGACAAACAGACATACATAAATACATAGACAAGCATATAGCCAGACATACAGATAGACATACGTACAGTCATATAGACAGGCATCGATAAAATTCTATGATTTTGGGACTCAGTGCGGAATCGTAAAGATCCATTTAAAATCAGAGATCGAAAACTTTGCTGAATACATTATACTCTCATAATTGACAATGTAAAAAGGAAGATCAAAGCAACGCCTCATGTTTATGTATCATTACACTCGTAGTCGAAGACAATTATGTGGTTTTCAGGCGCTAGATAAGGCATGGTTAAGCTTGAAGGGATAAAAGAAATAATTTCCGAACTTGATACTTGGAGTATAGTATCTCGTAACTGCAATCGGATGAGATAAGGGTTTTTATGGAATTCGAGCCTTTCGAAAATCGATGCCAGCAACATTCCTGTTTCAATCTTAAATTGTGCATGGAATGTTATCTTTATGAGACATTCTGAAAGGAAGATCGTGGGATGTGCCTGGTTTACGACTTTATAGAATGTTATGTTCAGGGATGGAAATTAAATAGCATATAACATGCACTTTTTGTGTTATGGTCTTCCTTTATTATGAGCTGCAGTAAATCCGCGAAAAGTGACACCATTTGTGATACCTAAATTTTAAGCATAAGCAGGCATAATTATTAGTGTTTAAATCTAAGATAGATCACATTTTTTACGACATTACATACCAAAAATGTCTTGTTTTAAAATAAAAAGTTTGTGCGTAAATTATACTGCATACATTATTCTTGATTAGTAAAATTTTTCAAAAGTACAATTTTATTTTAGTGGCAATATGGGAGTGTAAATAAATAAACATAAAATTTTCTTTAAAAAAACTGGATTGCTGATATAATTGTCCATTTAGTCTAGTCAACATGCTTTTAATTTCTTTGTATTGTTTTCTGAAATTAATAGAAATCACTAGTCCAGGTTCAATGCTTTGTTTATTAGCTTTTCCAGGCGCACATTTGCTTCCAGTTCAGTGATCCGACAAGATATAAAAATCATGGTATGATGACCTCTTTAAAAACGGTACCTTATATTTTGTTATTATGTAGTGGGTTTCTTGAATATTACATCAGTACATTTAGTTTCCATTCATCGTATGTCTCTTATTAGTGTTTATGGATCTAATCAAACCTCTTTTACTACAGAATAAATCGTGTTTAGTCTAATAATTGTTTAGAATTAAATCATTTAGTCAATGAAATATTATATATAATAAGTCTAAAGGAAAAGATTCCTTTACTGAACAAACCTATACGCATTCGAAAAAAAATAAAAATTTATTTTAAGAGAATAATTGTAGAAAAATATTTAGGGAACACATTTCTTTGCTAAGTTAATTGATAGAAATTAGTTTTTTACCTATCTCATACACATATAAATAGCAATTGATAAAATTAAAGTTATCTAATATATAGATTTATTGTTTTTAAGAATCATATAAAACAAAGTTGATAATAATTACTTAGCTTAATAAAATATATTTCTTATGTTTTACAATTTAAAGGCTACTGTGCAGGCTAATGTGCCGCATAAGACTATTGCGAAGCTCTACGCACTACATGACTGAAGTACGAAGATTCACGAGCCATGTATTGCAACTGCACATCCTTTAATATTAGGATGCGCAGTAGAGTCCTGCAATGTGAAGGGCGATATTTTAGGATGCGCAGTAGAATTTTGTAGTGTCAAAAACCGGGGGCACAAAAGTGTGACAATAAGGGGGGGGGGGGCGCCAATTTAAGATGGGTCGTAGGGGGCTGTAGAGTCCTAGAGTACGTAGAGATGCGCATAGAGATCTGTGAAGCATAAAGGTGCACAGTGCACGCACGTGGTACATAAGCCTTCACAGTAGATACGTACGATGTGTAAGGCTACGCACTAGGTATTTATGGAGCCTGGAGATGCGTAGTATACCCTTATGATGCATAAAGTTACACAGTACACTTTTGTGATAAACTAGGCTGCGCAGTAGAGCCCTGAAATACTCCGGGATGCGCAATAGTCAGTTATGGTACAAAAGGCTGCGCGGCAGATATCAATTATATATAGGGATGAGCAGTATGTATTTGTGAGACATTTACCTGCGCAGTAGGTAGTTTTTAAGCATACCACTGCGTTTTATACATTTGGGTAAATTAGGATGCGCAGTAGAGTCCTGCAATGTGAAGGGCGATGTTTTAGGATGCGCAGTAGAATTTTGTAGTGTTTAGAGCGTAACCCTGCTCAATAGCAACTTAAAATGTGTACGGATGCGCAGTCGACATCTGCGAACCACCGGACTTTGCCGTACACTGTTTTAGTACACCATGCTGCACAGTAGAGTCCTGAAATATTCATAGCTGCACAATAGTCATATTGTGAGTAGGGCTGCTCAGTATAACTATCTGATACTTAGGGCTGCGTAGTATGTATTAATGAGACATTGAGATGTACACTCGGTATTTATAGGCCATAAAACTACGCATTAGCTGTTCATGGGACATAGCTGCGCATTAGTTATTTATAAGAAATCTGTAAGCAGTGTAACTTTGTAATAAATTAGTTTGCGTAGTAGTCCTGTAGTTCACATGGTTGCGCAATATAGACATATGGTAATTAAAGCTGCACAATAAATACCTACGATATACAGGTATACGCAGTGGGTATTTATAGAACATAGAGATGCGCAGTATTTTCACGACAAATTATACTGAGGCACATGATTGTATATTGTAAGTATCTACTGTACATGCCTGAATGTCTCAGGCATCTACTGCACAACATATAGTATGTCTCTGCTTTGCAGATTAATCTGCTACACTAATACACAGACCTTCAAATTACATGACTGTACTGCGCAGCCCTGCACACAGCATGACTCTACTGTTGAGTCCTGTACATTACAGAATTTTAATGCGCATCCATGAACCGAACAGGTTTCTACTGTGCAGCCTAATGTGCTGCATAAGGCTATTGCGAAGCTCTACGCACTACATGACTGAAGTACGAAGATTCACGAGCCATGTATTGCAACTGCACATCCTTTAATCTCGGAAGTCTCTCATGCGCAGTATTGCGTAAATTGTATCTCTACTGCGCACGTCTACATGTAGCATGTATCTACTGTGCATATCCGTAAAAGAACACTAATGCGCAGCCATGCGCGTCACAGGGCTCTAATGCAGGGTCCTGAACATTGCAGGACTCTAATGCGCAGCCATGTGCGTCTCTGGACTCTACTGAACATTCCTGAACATTGCAGGGTTTTAGTGCGCAGCCATACGCATCACAAGACTCTGCTGCACATTTATCAATATGCCATGGCTCTACTGCGCAGCCATGTGCATTTCAGAACTCCACTACACACTAAAACGTATCTTATAATTGCACTGCGCATCTGCAATAGCCATGTAACTCTAATGCACACTTCTACACATTGGAGGCCTCCAATGCGCAGACTTGCATACAGTGTACATCTACTGCGCACCCCTAAATGAAGCAGGCCTTTATTGCGCATACTTGTACACTACACATGTCTGCCGTGCAAACCTACGTTCTTCAGAACTTACTGCGCATCTCTACGCATTTTAAAGCTCTAATGCGCAGCCCTATAGGCTGGAGGACTGTACTGCAGCTATATCTTCCGTATTCAACTCCCTCCCTCAAATTTATTTCAGCTCTTTCCTCTCCTAACCCCTCTCCAAGCCAACACTTACCTCCCCTCCTCTCATCACCATCGACATTCTCTCCTTTCTCTTTCTCCCTACTCTCTTCTCCCTTTGTCCATCATTGCACTTCCACTTTTTCACTATAAAATTTCTAGACTTACTGTACACTCTAGGGATTTTTAAAATAATTATTATATGCTGACATTAGAAAAAATTTTCAAGAAAATAAGCAAGATACCTTAACTACAAAATACAATTCTTACATGTATTTCAAATAATGTTCAAAATACTCATATGTATTTTGTGGCTGTATTTGAACTACATCAAGTAATTGTATTTTCTCCGTGAGGTATTTTGAATGTATTTTGTTTGAATGTGGTTCGTATCTCAGATACCTCAAATACAATTTTTCTGAAATACTGCCCAGCTCTGTTTCCGATACTGTAACTTACGCACAGAAAAAACTGAGTCTTCCATTGGAACTCATTTTTGGTTCTAAAGGAGCTGCAAAAAAAATGAACCTCACGTGCTGAAAAGGAACCCAAAAGTATGAATGAGCTCTAAATGACCCACACTTTGGGTTCGAAAGGATCTCAATTGTAATTGAGCCTCTTTTCAAAGAACCATTT
>JAAAKG020109574.1:0-15525 GCA_010014905.2 Druon quercuslanigerum | reverse complement strand
AATTTATTGTAAAGCGTAAAAGAATAATTTGGAATTGCAAATATTTTAATATTAGCCCCCCCCCCCCCTCCCTCCTTCCCTGGAGAAAATACGTCACGTTGATGATAATATACATATATAAAGATTACAAAGACCTCAAACAAATAATTAATTGGTTATAACATCTCACGGGACAAGATAGACTTACTACAGTCAAGAAATTGCTTCCGGTACTCTGTTACCACTAGTAGTAAGTATTGTTTCTGACTTTCGTCCCTAGTAAGAAGTGAATTAAAGTCAGACATCAATTTCACACGTCGTTCTGCTACGTCATCAAAAATTTCAATTTTCTGACTGCAGTCGCACCTTGCTGATATTATACATCAGTTTTCCAAAGATTCGCGTCTTTTCTGTGAAAGGATGTGCTGATTTGAAAGCGAGTGAAAAAATCTTTTGATTTTGTTGAGATAAAATCGTCGATATTCTTTGTGAGAATCTCATGGCTGGAAGAGACTGGCAGACGCTTTAAGTTCTCCGGATGCTGGTCTTCCCTTTCCAAATCTTTTCGCATCAAAATTTTCTTTTCTGGCACTAGTTTATCGTCAAAAAAGGCTAACGCTGATGTTTGTGGAGTCAAGTACCACAACTGGTTTCTTATTTTGTTTAAGAGGATCTCAGAAATTTCCTTATCTTCTTCGGAATAGAGGTGCAGGTCTTTTATTAATTACAGATCCTGGGCCGGTACTTTGTCGCAAATCTGCCTACAAGCAGATTTTTCTGTAGGACATATGTGGCATTCCTTTCGCATCAGAAACATTTTTAGGCAGTAAATAGCTTTTGCCATCCACCTTGCCTGATGCATAGCACCTGGACGACGAAAAAATGCCACGCTTTGGGATCCCGCCCAAAAATATTACCGCCAGCTCAAGGATCTCCCTGTAGTCCTTCCGATAATAATCGTCATTAAGTCTTTCCATTAGAAAGACCAGGATATCTTGTTTCTTATTTTTTAGGGTATTTATCACACATTGGTCGTGGATTCCAGGTTCGTAATTCTGGCAGTCTAAACCGACCCACTCATCCTGAAAATTTTTGAAGAAAGAAACGTATGGTCCTGTTGTTTTTTTCAACTTTACTTTAAATGCACTCTTTAGGAGTATCTCTGAAATATGATGTCTGCACATTAAATATATAAGATGCCTTCCGATTTTATCCTCCAGCAAAGTACAGGCACCGTTTCTCACACCAGTGTTAGCAGCTTCCGTATCACAGGAAATTCCTTGCATAAGGTCCGTAAATCCCCATTCCTGAAGGCATTCAAAAATAGCTTCAGCTTCTTCACCTCCTGATCCACTCTCCAGCTCGGGAACTCCCAGCAGAATTTCATTGTCTTCAGCAGTAACAATTACGGGCAATCGAACGACCTTTCCTGGCCTTGTTAGAGATGGAAGTAATTTTCCACCCCAGTGCACGATAAATGCGTTGTCCATAACGTTTCCGTACTTTTGTCGGATATTTTAGGCGTACAGAGCGTAAGATTCTTCTCGAAACCTGCGAATTGAAGATCAACTGACAACAACACTAACAGGATCAATGCCGAAAGATTCGCAGGCAGCCACTAAAATACATGTGGCTTGTCTGTGACTTACTTTAGCAGTGACTAAAGCTGAGGCAAACTTTAGTAACATAATCTTTCGCTTTGCTTCATTCTGAATTTATACAAGAAGTAAAAGATTGATCTACCGACATGGGTGCTGTGAAATCGGGGTCTGCTGCATCTTCAACTTTAGCCACCTGTCGTCTCTCTTCCAGCGAAGCACTACTGGAACTGTATGACTGCTGCATTTCCGAAACATGAACTGACGTAAAAAAAATATACATTTTAAATTATTGGCAGACATAATGCGTGAATAACTTACACCGATGTGAGGAACCAAATGAAACTACATTTTCATTAAACTGAGATACAGGGTATTTCGTTAAGAAATCTGAAGAAAGGATATTTTCAATTTTTTTTCAATCAAGGATCAATATTCTCGAAATAATATGTTTTAAAAATAAGTAGGTCCTTATAAAAACACGTATTACTAGTTTATTTAGTTCCCCATTTTCAACCAAAGAATTGAATTTCGATATTTAAAAAAAAATTTATTTTAAATAAAAAACAATCTAATTAAACCAACCTCCGCCCCTCATCCCCAAAATACTATTCAAGAAATTTTTTACAAATCAAAATAGGGAAAAAAGTACTAAAAAAGGTTAATTTCATTTATTTTTTTGAGAATTTTCACACAATCACACATTCTCGAAAAAATTCAACTTGTGTAACATAACTGCACAAAATGACTTAAAATAAGATAATCATGTTTCTAGAAAACAATTAATAGGCTCATTGTATAGTTGGTTAAAAATTGAATAAAAAGAATTTCGGTATTTTCATTGTTAAATTACAATCAGTTATATTGTAATTTTTTTAATATTCAGTGATTTGCTAATTTTACAGTGAGTTTTAATGAAACGAATTTTAAAATTGAAACAATGATTACTTACTCTACAAAAACTTTGTGCGGTCACTTTTATTAAAATTCAGTTTTGTACGATGTTTCGATTTCGACTTTTGTGAAAGTCAACAAATGGATTATATCAAAAATGCTTCTCCATGTCATTGGATTCAAGGAAAATGTAAACACAGAGATAAGCTTTTTTTGTTTTTAAAATTGAACATCCATGTATAATAAATTCATCAGTAAATTAACAAATATGAACTTATGAGAAAAATTCAAAAGATGTATTTATGATAAATTTTTTAAATATTTATAAAAATGAGTAACTTGTAAATTGTTGAGGAATTTTGTTTTGAACAATCAAGAAGATATAAAAAAGTTTTCTAAAATATCAAAAATCAAAAACACAAGTCACATACAAAAAAAATGTTTAAAGAGTAACTTAATAAGTAAATTAAAAATCATATATAAATTTTGAAGCAATATTGGCATATGATTGAAATATTTACAACTATGGTTAATTTTTACACATAATAGAAATAATACCTAGTAGTTTCCTATAAATATTTCCTGATGCGGAAATCGGAAATGATTTCGAAACATGTTGGACCCCAGTAGTATAAATAAGTCGGAGAAAAAAATAAGGAAATGAATTTTGAGTTTGTTCAATAGACTCTTTCCTTTTGCCCCTCTTTTTTTATTTGTTATATATCTGTCTCTACTGAGCCTATTAATTGTTTTATAGAAACATGATTCTCTCATTTTAAGTCATTTTGAGCAGTTATGTTACACGAATTGAATTTTTTGAGAATGCGTTTTGTTTAAAAACTGATTTTTAAACGCAAAATTGTTAAGCATTATTGTGCAATTTATTTCACAATTTGTCTTCTTTAAATTCGTGTTTTTTTAAATTTCTGTACAAAGTCTTATTAATTTTTAGGTCAAAACTATCAGGAAGGTTCAATTTTATTATTTTTTTTTATTTTTACGCGAGCCTATAGGATTTATGATCCAAAAAGATAGCACTGAAATAGAATTCCAATTTTAGCAGTACTGTTTTGAAACATAAATCCCATGAGTCCCATGAGTTGTTAGAATATTTTCAATTTTAGAATAAAACTTATTTTCAAATTATAATTACACGAAATACCTGCATGTTTTTGTTCTTCATAAACTCGTCTACGCCTGCTCTCCTCTTCTTCGATACGCTTCCCCTGTTTTCCGGTTTACTCTTGTAAAGATTTATCAACTTTAGTCATGTATGCTGTACGTCCTTTCACTCTTTGAAGTATCATATATTGTTTATCTTCTTCGGAAACATCAGTGCGAGAAAGATCGTCTGTCTGCCAATGTTATATCAAACAATTCACTTAGCAACTGTTTGAAATCATTCTCATTCTTTTGTTGTATTTCTGACTGACGATTTCAACTCTTTTTAAGAATCCGCCATTTCCCAAATAAACCTCTTATTTTGTTCAAACAGCACTGGTCACTTTGCACAGGTAAACGTGCTTTTGTCCAAAAAATGTTCACTTCGTTCAACACTAAAACTGCACTCTCTGGTACATTGAATTTCAAATGACGATGACTAAAAACGAAAACCCGAAGCAATTGTAAATTCGGTGGTAAGCTATTTCCGGTAATTCTTGCTCCATATAATTAATTATATAAATTCTTTCCCGCAATCTGCGTTCGACATCTAACCGCTCCGCCATAGCTATCTGCGCCAGATGTGTACAGTCGAACTCAGAAAGGAAAACTGACTTGAAATCTTGATAGATTTTGAAAATTCTTTACTTATTCTGAATAAAATTTACAAAAACGTATTTTTTCTTATGGGAAATACGTGTTAAACTTCATGGGGCTTTCGCTACCTCTAAAGATTATTTTTTTTCAAAAAAAAATTGTTTATTTTTGTGTGGATTCGAACAATTTTCCGGGTTTTGTTTTAAATTAAAATTCGAAAAAAAAAATTTTCTAATGGATTTTTGGACCAACCTAGTGTAAATGCTTTATACTATATATATGGTCGCCAAGGGAAAAGATCCTCTTCTTAAATTGGTCAGAAAGCATCAAGAAATGGGCAAAGGAGCGCTTCTGTACGAAGCAGCGGAGGAGGCTGCTGAAACACTAGGACTTAACATCAGTATCAGGGTGAGCAGAATGCATCAAATCTTATCTATCTCAAGCACTCACTCCTGAAAGCCCGGATTTAGACAGCACAGGAGAAAAACTTCCGCGAACAGCTCCTCGATAAGAGGATGCGCAGAATCTTCCACGGAAATGTGGAGGATCAGTCAATGGCATGTGAGCTAACTCTTGCTTTTCTTAAATCATGCGCATGGAAGACGGACACGGAGGGTTTCATTTTGGCACATCAAGATGGTGTCATTTCTACTTTAAAATATCGTCGCCACATTTTGAGCCAAGACATTCCCGATGGTAGCTGCAGGGTGTACCATGCACATCCCGAGCATCTAAGACACATACTATCTAGTTGTCCAACTCATGCGGCAACGACCTACATGCAAAGGCATTCTGCCGCATTTACTGGAACTCTATATTCTCGACAATTGTGTCTGTTGCACACTCGAGGCCTGACATAGTTCTCCTTGACTTCGAGAAGCGAATTGTGTTCGTTATCGAATTTTCGGCACCGGCTGACAAAAACATCATAGCCAAGGAGAATTAAAATAAAGAGAGGTATAGAGACCTTGTAAGGGAGTTGCGACGATTTTACCCATAATATTCTGTTAAATTAATCGTCCTTATCATTTGCGCTCTCGAATGTGCCAAGCTTTCACTGGTCAATAGCCTGAAAAGCATCCTTGCGTAAGAACAAAATGCTAAAACACTTGCGGCGAAATGCAGAAGGTGGTCGTCATTGGGTCCCTCCGTGTCCTCAGGGTGCACGAGACTTTTATCAGATCGTCGTATTGATTCCGTCACAGACTGTATACACCTATCTCACGGTCGTGTGGCGTGGTTATGGCTGAGGTTATACCGCGATTTTGCTGGGATCGCGTCCAATTTTTCAGACTAGGACCCTATCGAGGCGAAATCCTGCAGTTGTCCTGATGACAAAATTTTAATTATATATATATACTATCAGACAAGGTACCATGGTTTTAAGCATAGAAATTGCCCACTTTGTTAGTATTGAGTTGTATATAGGGAAAATCGCCGTATAAATTTGCGGAATTTTAATCCTAGAACGAATCTTTTAGGTTAAAAACAGATAGTGTGCAGATTGAAGTACGATTTCACATCAAAAGCCCAAAATTGATACTTCACAAAAACGCAAATATCTCGTAAACCACGATCGACCTGCGTGGTACCTTTTTCGTGGGATGAAGCATATTATAATTAGTAGATAAATGTCTATTTTTCGGCCTGCTGGCCTTCACAAATTTACTTGCTTACACTTTCATTTTTTTTACAAACTTTCCTTACATCTACCTCTTTTAAAAACTAATATCCACCTACACCTTATCTCTAAGACCGCTCGCTTTTATAGTCAGCCTTCCTCTCTTCGCCTCGCCTCGCACGCATTGTCACTACTTACTCGCTTTGCCTTGCTTTGCCAAACTCTGCCTCCGCGGCTAATACCTACTACTTATCTACTATTTATAATATTTACTATAATAATAATAATTCCTTTCTTACTTATAATCTTTCCTTCTCAATTCCTCCTCCTCCTTCCTTCTCTTTTTTCCAACTTACCCAACACCCCCTTCAACCATGCCACTGCCCTTGTGTGCCCACTTTCATGCAACAATACCTCCAGGCTTATCCTACTCCTTTCAACCTCTTCACACTCCTCCAACCAGTGCTGCAGTTTTGCGTTCCCCTTCGCACACGATTCACACGTCCTCTTGTCTCTAGAAAGCCAGAACCTATTGTACTCCTACATGCATCTGCATCTCATTCCCACTATAAGTTCCTAACTTATAACCTAACGCTATAACCAAGCATACTTCCCGTTAAACCTTGACTCCCTTATTCTTTTCTCGCCTTCTGTCCTTTCTCTGTCTCTCTCTCTCTCCATGCCATTCTTCTTAATCATCTCATATACCCCTATCTCATATATCCCTAACAATTCCTGTAGCGGGAATTATACCGGTAGACTTCTATTTTAACGCTGGCAAGTTTACCCAAAAAGATCCTGACTAGTCACACTGCGTTGTCTAATCGTTTTAACAGCAGTATTTGTAAACTAGTCGCCTGTTGTTAAACTTCGATAATAAGTACTACATTCAACTGACTTCGTGTATCTATCCCGTAAAGAAAGAATTGTTGGCGATCTGATCATTTATCGTATGTGAACGACTGCTTAACAATTCTCTATTATTGTCCACCAAACATCTTCTTGCCTTGATAAGTAAAAAAAATGTAATGATTTCCTGATGAGTCCCTTACGAGGTGTCTTGGAATACTGATGAGATCCGATAGCTGTATAAATAATATGCAAAAAAAGTGTTTTCTCTTTATTATTAACTAGTTTCCATCTCTGGAATTTCTGGAGTCTTCTCTTCAGAGGTTTTTTTCTTTCAAAGGCTTACAGAGGACGCGGATGAGTCCGAACGATTTATACGGCCTATTGACCCTTTTTGATAACTTTGTCGTAAATTAAATACGGTACAAATAATAGCAACGAACGATCATTAATCGGTTGATTCAACGAAGGGAAATTTAGAAGAAGACTTACAAAGAGCGAATTAATTCAGGAATTTATCACGGTGCATCGAGAGCGGCATTATAGTGATGCATGGAAAGGAACGTACAGACAGACAGACTGGGTGGTTGGACGGCCTTGTCAAACCAAGCCTGCTTGATAGGAGCCTGCAGAGTAGCCAACCTTGTGATGGAACGAGGAGCGGTGATTTATGATAATTACGCGGTAGTGCCAACTGTTTGAAGGGTGTCCACTATTGCAATCAACCGGTCATAACGTGGTTCCAAGTTCCTATGTATGGTATAATGATTCTCGGAATCGCAACCTGACCAAAGAAAGAAAGAAAGACCGACTGCAGCCTTTCGCCTTTGCTTCTTAACACACGTACTCCTTTCTCGCAGAAAAATTGCTTTTGCAAAGTTTAACTGGTCAATGGGATGGGCGTTCGTAATTTCTATCTTTTCAACATGGCCAAAACATCTTGAATTTCTTCAGAGACTTTTGCTGGTGAATTGACTGTCTGTTAAGACGGTTTAAAAAAATCGATACCTGCATGTTGAAAAATTATTAGATTAGTTAGAAATTATTTTTTCTTTCTTACTTTCTTACTTTACTTTCCGGTTTGATATATTATTTTTTAATATTTTGAAAGGGCGGATTTCAAGGAATTCACGGAATTCGCGGAATTTAAGAAAATTACAGAATTCGAGCAATTTTCGGAATTGCCTGAATTCCGTGAATTTCTTTAATTTTACTAAACCTATCTGCTGTTTTCCGTGTAAGTATGTCTACCAAAACGAGGGTCTAACTTCAAAAACGGAATGATGCTTTTAGACTACCAACGCCAGAGTGATCCTTTCTTGAAGTGATCGTCTGAAACAATCACGCGAAGAAAGGTTGTTTTAATATTCAGGTATCGATATACATTTTTCTTTATTATAATATATTAGGTTTGAAATAATTCAGTTGAAGAGTCCGCGGTCTAAACCTGTTAACTGAAAGTTCAGAAATTTTACACGGAGAAGGAAAATTGTTCCGCTGACCTAAACTGTAGATACCAAAACGCAGTTTTCGAAAATACATTTATGAAAAATCCAAAAGGAATTTTGCCTTTTCGTTTACGGGATATTAACTGCATATAAAATATGTTCCAGAAAATACAAAAAAATCAATTTCGAAAAAAATGTCAGTTAACAGGTTTAGATCGCTGACCCTTCAATTATACTTAAGCTTATTCGCTTTTTAATTTTTTATTTAAGGGCATGTGATAATTAGAAAATTATCGATTTTACCAGTTTTAGGTTCCCCCGGCTTTTTTTCTCGAATAACAAATATTTTGTTTCAAAAATTGTAGATATGATAACGAAAATGCTAATAGACGTTTCTGCACAATTTTTGATGGGTTAAGTAAAAAATTTTTAATTTTGCTAAATTTGATTAATTTTTGTGGTGCTTAAGAATACGTTATGCGTGTTACAAATTCTCTCCCATAATTATTCTCGAGTGCTACGCGTGCAGCCTACAGCATCGGTATGACAGAGACCTTCATTATCGCAATGTCAGAGAACTGAAAAACGATCCTAACCTCAAAATAGTTCATATACATAAAATGTGTATTTAGCACAATACAGTTTTGATTGTTATTATCCCTAAAAAAAAGAGTTCAGGGACGTCCATTATAATACAGCTTTTAAAAATGTTCATTTTTGTGGGGAATAAATCCGGGGGAAATGTACCCGATTGACACGATGAAGTATCAGATGCCCCCAACAGTGAGTTATCGTTATCTTTAATTCTTTCTTTGTGTGAAAATTTCGGAACACTATAGGATCAATGTTTAAGGTTTAGAATAAGGAAAGTTTTTTGCCATTTCATATAACAGAAATGTACTTAAACTTTTTCATATGATTAAAAGCTTCATAAAGTTGAGTTCCAAATTTAAAGTAATGCGAGCGTAAAAGTATCGGAAATATCATACAATTTTATGTTACTCGTGTAACATAATAACCTAATAAATTTCAGAATATTTTGAACAACGAAAACGAATTGACAGAATAAAAAATGTAATAAATTGTCAAACAACAAAGCAGGTTAGTTGCAACAATGAGTTCCGTATTTTATTACATCGTTATCTCAGGGTTTTTATCTATTCTTGAAGAAAATATCATATTACCTAAATTTACTAAGGGAATATCCTGTTATACTATCTATTTAAATTCTAAAATCGATTTTATATCCATCTCTTACTTTCTACAGTTAGCCAAATGATTTCCTGGATAAAGAAAACTCCGGCTCGCAACGTACCAATGCACTTCACCAGTCACGTTTAACGAGCACGAACCCACCGAACCTGGACTCATGGGCAAAATACTCTCGTCGTGTCCAGCCACGCGGACAGCCTAGAGGAGAATCTCGAAGTAAACAATGCAACGCAAGCATTTCTGTAAATCCAAAACTGGAGTCATGTGGGCGAGGTGCAGAATCGCTGAAAACGAACGACGATTGTCCGTCAACGCTGCTAATGTTGGATTGCTAATGATTCTCAAAATTTCTTCGCAAATAATACCATTCGCTGATCTATCCATCCATCCATTCACCCATTCATTCGTTTCTCCATTCGCTTCTCGATAACCACAAAACGAATAATCTTGACTTTCCTTTACCCACGCCCGCTGCAGGATGCATTTTCAGTCATTAATTGACAGTTTTATGGTTGAGAAACTATATACGAGACATCCTAGTAGAATGTTCGCAGGTAACTGACGTCAAACAGTTTATTTGCGATCCAAGTACTCCATCGCGATTTTATAACAACTCATCAAGTCTTCAATTTTTAAATCTTCACATTCTGAGTGAAGGTAGGAAACATTGTAAATTTTCAGTGTTCGTCTATAAGGTCTGGGTCCCTATATTGTATGGACATAAAATTCGACGACAAATGATTTGAAATCCGAGTAACACTACTGTGATTGAGAGTGTCTCACTGTGAATAATTGAATATCTAATATCCATCTCAACATAGTATGGTAATTTAATGATGTGAAAAATGATCGAGAACACGGGAGCGAAGATCGCGTGCAAACTGGCCGGCCATTATGTTCGTAAATGTACGTCGGGTACATGTTAATTACGTCTTAGCTGTTACGCAATCTCCTGCGTTACGCCGCCCACTCATTAGCGACACTGACTTCATTCCTGATTCGCACATCGCCCGCTTTTAACCTGAACAGGACAGTAAAGAAAACGCTTCTAGAGACAAGAACGGCCTTTAAAGAATGAATGCGAAAGGCTTTATGAATGGCATTGAGTCGTGATTTTGAATAACAATGTAGTTTTTCTTATATGCTACACTGAACAGAAAGGCACTACGAAGAAACAGACTTTGTTCTTCAAATTATCTAGATTTATTTCCTCAGAGATTTTAATTTTAAAATTAATATTATAGTTAACAGTAAAGATTGTATGGTTTATGAGTGCTAAAAATAGTATCCATTTAAATTTTGCCGATACATTGAAGTTCTCCAAAGGCTTGTACGGTTTAATCTCGAAAGACTTGACATGAGAATTTGACTACCTTAACATATCATTTCAAGCCTTCTCGGAGCGAAGAACGCCGTTTGATAAGTCGCTCTCGACTTTGCTGATTTTATCGATCTGGTTCTTCGAATTTGGCATCATTGTGTGACGCAAGCTATCTAAAAGGAATAATGTAAGAACGTGCACGATCTCGACACTGTGAGCACGACACCTTGAGATCCAGAATCTCTTCCTGGAAACGGTGTCAAGAGGTTTCCCGAACTCTGTTGTTGCTTGTTCCTGGGTACACGAACCTACCGACAGGCACGACGATCAGAAATAGAAAACGAAACACTGCACGTTATTGTACTTTACTGTCAGGGCCGCTATAATAACAGCCTTTTTACAGGAAATGCATGAATTACCAAGAGAAACTGTTTTACTTTAGTGGCTGTAATGTTCCAGAGTACATAATAAATTATTTCATTTAAACAAGTAAACTCTTTCTTGAATAACATGAAATTATCGTTTGGAAGAAAATCTTTGAATTTCTATAATTTCTCTACAATGTAGAGTGTTTGACCCTATAATATTTTGTGTAATCGGTAAGACCTCAAAGTTTCTTTTAATTGTCCATCTTTAGTTCTATATTTTTAGATTATTCACATTTTTGTCGGAAATCTTTAGATCACTTTAAAATATGTTAAAAGATTAGAATGGTACTTAGTTGACCAACTAGACGTGCATTTTGGTCGAGAACGAGTTACGAATACTCTCGCTCTCTATCTTTTAAAGAGCGTAGAGGCCGCGTCATCGCCTTCAGAGAAGATGATGGACTAGTTTTTGCGACAATCACTCGCGAGGTCTCGTCCCGTTGACGACAGATTACGTGCGAACCGCCCTAAATAAAGAAGACGAAAGAGAGAAAATAAGGCGAATCGATGACCTTCACGGCACAAGAGTCCCCGAATCGCCTGCTTCCGGTATCACGCAACAAGCCATGCGTTCATTGACCTAAGCCAGTGCACAACCAGTGATTTAACGCTACGAGCGTGTTTTTCTCTTCAACTGAGTAGAAAATCTTTCATTCCATTTTAAATATTAAAAATTATTAACAGTAATTTTGATATGATTAATATCCAACAACGGTTTCTAGCATCATTAAAAACACCTACAACGAAAAAACTGTTCAATGTCATTGACATTGATGCTGACATTAAATTGAACTTTAAAACTTGCTTTATACTATGCATTGTGCATATTACTAAAATGATCGATGGCAGCTATTTTAGTCAGCTAAGCTGTGCAGGCTCTTGACAAAAATAATCTATTTCAGATTCGACTCGTAAACAAGCAATTTTGTGTTCATTAGAAGCTTCGTTATCTATAATTAGTGAAAAAGTTAATAATTAAAGCTCGTATCAATTCAATTTATAAAATATTCAAAATGATAAGTCCAATGAGAATTGAGATACAGGATCTTCATGGAGAGTAAAACAGCAGAAGGTGCAACAGTGATATCCTATCGGCGACCCAAAAAAGAAGCCAACAATAAGAAGTTGGATGCGTGAATGAAACAGGAGAGAAGTGAGAAGCAGAGACAGATCAGGAGATGGTCAGATGAAGATGAATCTTATCTCGATGGTGGACGAATATCATTGCAAGTGAACAGCTCACAACGGTTTGTCGTCTACCGATCGTTAAGGGTGATATGCAGTGAGTACATGACGATACCACTTGCACAATGGAGACCGAACACCAATTACACTAAAAAAATGTACCGCTTGGAGAAAGGTCCGTGCCCACTTAGTGAAGATTCTCCTCTTCGTCTTACTTTTTTCCTGCGTTCCTTTTGCAACTTACCACCCGTAAGGTTTTTCATTTAAGTACACAACCAATAATCTGATGCAGATTTACTGTTCCGATTCAACTAGATCACAAATACAAGACAATAATGAATTCAAGATCATAATTTTAAGAGAATTATGAACGATTTTATTTTAAAAGTTCATCACACTGATTCGAGAACCTCATAAGTAATAAAATCATGATTAAAGCAAAACTTGAAATGGCTTTAATGAAGGAGTTTATTAGCTGGAGAAGAGAGACTAAGAATTTCAGTGAGAAAAGACCTACCTCAGGTAGGTATTTTGCAAGTCACAAATGACGTCACTCAACGAGCATTGTTTTACTAGAGTAAGTGCTCATAATCTAGTATTCAGCATAATGAATTTCACCATAGTCGAGAGCAATGTTCGACACTTGGAACTTGTCGCACCGACAGAATTATGGTAATTTTACTTAACTGTACAAAGAACTTCTGACACTCGTGAATGGGCTCTCCCCTAGGGCACCTGGTGGTCAGAACGCTCATACGCAACAGCTTCTTCGTTCTTGCCCCCCACCCCACTTTAAAGTATGATCATCACAAGAATATTTCATTTGACGAGTCATTTGAAACTTAAATCTCAGAGTTCAGTGCTCTTCAGTGTACAAGATTCAGTAGAAAGTATCGACTGCAAACAGCCACAGGTCGAGGTCGAGGACGACGTCACTTTAGAGGGATAATAAATCCCGACTGTTCAACATCATTCGATCCCCCATGTAAATTAATTGAAGAAACAAGCATGCATTTTTTACATATTAGTATCCTGTTTATAATTTTTGATATTTTAGGCGTACTAATTGAAACCCTTAAACTGACCCTACCATACACAACTTCTATCAAATATTTAAACATTGAGCTTATCATACTCGTACTAATGAAAACTTCAAAATGTTCTGCATTGAAAAAAATCCAACCAATGTGAGACAGCATTCTCATCGCCCGCTTCTCTGGCGGCCCTGATCGTTCCTTACTTTCAGCGCACCCAGGGCGTACAGAATTGGACAAGCTCATTTAATTCTAACTCCTCTTGTCCGGTTTCATTCACAGTGTGATGCATACATATAAAAAAGATTATTTCCAAATATAAAGAAAATTTTTAAACCTCTACTTTTAGATTATTTGTAATTTTTATTTAAAAAGAAAATTAACATACCCAGGGCTCTACCAGCCGTGAAGGTTACATACTCATTACGATACTAAATTAATTTAGTATTGCTTACTTCTTAAGCCTACTATATGATTTAAAAAACGAATTTTTGGTATGATAAAAGCAGATTTTGACAATTTCTTTAAATATTTTCTTTGTATCAGTTTTTTTTTTTGTTTCTCACATCTCGCATCATTTTATGCAATTTTTAAAATTTTAATTTTTCAAAATCATTTGCAGCCGATAAAAGAAAAACGATGAATCTTATTAAAAAATGATTAAAGGCAATAATTCATAGGTCTTTTTCAGGCGAGAAATATTTCTATTATACTTTGCATCGTATTTTGGGCTGTTCTCTTATAAATTTAAATCTTTTTTGTTTGATAGCATTTTCGCGTTAAAAAACTAACAGTTAATTAATAGGACTCATAAACCTATAATTATATGGGTGAAAGTGATTTCTAAATGTTTTTACGACGAACAATATTATTTGTTGGTATTTAATCGTATATAGCCTGGCTTGTAAAGTTCGTGGTTGTAAAGCTGAATTTTTAATTTTGGGTAATTTTATTTTTCATGCCTAAAACCATAAATAATTCATACTAATTTGCTTTAGTGACTTGTTTCTGACTGATTCAAATTTAGAAAGATTTTTCACTATAATTTTCCGTCATCTTTTCCACGACGCGATTAATCACATTAACTAAAGAGAACAAAATAGTAATCCCTTCGTATTATGAAGCGAGACAAATAAAATTTTATTTAATTGAAAAGTAAGGAAAATATTATGTAAAAAAACATGTTAAAAATGAAGACCTCCGTACTTGCAAACTGCGTCTTATACATTTTTCGAATGATCGGGATGATTCCTTTCTCCACATTATTTCAAAAATATGTATTAACTACTGTCTTAAAATCATGAAACGTTCTGACACTTATACTTGAAACAAGCCAAGCAATTAGTTGACTTTATTTTTCGATTTCCTTGCTTCAATTCGAGTTGGACATACTACTGTTCATCGCAGTTTTTAAGGCTGAATGAAACTTTCTTAACAATATTTTAAAATATATATATATATATATATATATATATATATATATATATATATATAAATAAAGAATTGATTTTTACTTATTTCAGAAAGTGATGAATACTTTTTTGTGAAAAATATTTATAACGTTTAAGAACTATCCAAACGTAATAAATAATAAACGAAAGTCTAGTACAAAAATGCTTTAATTACACAGGCCTACAAAATTTGACAAAGGTCCGGAACCAGAGACCAGACCTAGTGTACCCGAAGGCTTTTGCTGCGCTGAATCCGAATTCGACCTCAGAAAAATTCCAGCACCCTCAGTTTTCGATATATTCTAACCTTAAAGGGTCATCGTAAAGAACTACTCTTCACCTTCAAAATGTCATCCGTATTTTTTCGATACGAGTTTTTACGGCTTTTTTACCGGGCTCGAGGGTTAAGCAAATTGGGTTGTGGGGTCTGGGGTTATATCAACATACAACAAGCTGTAATAGACATAGTTTTGCTACTTTTATTCCCTGGGCAAATATTTTTGTAGTAAAAATGATATACGTGAAAAGCGAAATCTTTCATGTTTGAATCCGAAACATTTCGGCCGTAAAAAATCGTATCGAAAAAATAGGGATGGAATTTTGAAGGTGAATAGTAGTTCTTTACGATGACCTCGAATACGTCAAAACGCCTATGTTATCTTAATAACAACCCTGGCGAACCGAATGAACGGAACGGCTACTCAATAGCGTAGCCATATAGTAGCCACATAATAGCCCTTCCGTAGC
>JAAAKG020109563.1:0-15525 GCA_010014905.2 Druon quercuslanigerum | reverse complement strand
CACCCGATCCCGGCGAAATCCTGCGGTTGTCCTTATGACAAATAGTTTAATTATATATATATATATATATATATATAAATTTTGTCATGAGGACAACCGCAGGATTTTTCCAGGATCGGGTGCACCCCAAGGACACGGAGCGACCCAAGAGCGACACATATAACACCGCCTTCTGCATTTTCTCCGCAAGTGTTTTAGCACATTGTTCACACAAAGGGATACTTTTTAGGATATTAACAAAATATTCAGAGTACAATCATCGCAACTCCCTTACAAGGTCTCTATACCTGTCCTTCTTTTCATTCTCCTTGGCTATGATGTTTTTGTCAGCTGGTGCCGAAAATTCGATAGCAAACATGGTCAAGGAGAACTATGTCAGGCCTCGAGCGTGCAACAGATACAATTGTCGAGAATATAAAGTTTCAGTATATGCGACACTTTTCATTCTCGTCAATGGAGATGGTATTAAAGCACTCTTACTGCCGCATTGCGTCTTTGGATCAAGCTCTTTCACGCATGAGTTGAACAGCTAGAAAGTATGTGTCCTAGATGCTCGGGATGTGCATGGCACGCCCTGCAGCTATCATTGGGAATGTCTTGGCTCAAAATGTGGCGACGGTATGTTAAAGTGGCAATGAGACCATCTTGGAATGCCAAAATGAAACCCTCTGTGCCCGACTTCAATCCGCGTGAATTAAGGAAAGCAAAAGTTATCTCACACGAAACTGACTGATCTTCCTCATTTCTCTGGAAGATGCTGTGCATCCTCTTATCGAGGAGCTGTTCTCGGAAGTTTTTCTCCGGTGCTTTCTGATTCCTGGCTTTCAGCAGTGAGTACTCGAGGGTCCCGATATCAAGGCATCGTGAATGCGGCTCTGTGGCACGGCCAGGTACGTATAAACTATTTAGCGTAAAGGTGTCGTATAACGCTTCTATCGGCGAGCTCAGGGTCTTCAGAGATGCCATTAAGTTTCCCTGGTTTCAAATAAACCTTGGCGCATTTTTCTAATGAAAACTCGATTCCTATTTCCTTAGTGTATCGTTCGACAATCCCCAGAGCTATATGTAGTTGCTCTTTATTTTTAGCATAAATCTTAAGATCATCCATGTAAAATACACGGGTACCCTTGTGATTTCGATTTGCAGGTTTGCCGCAAAGGTACCCCTGGATATGGCGAAGTGCTAGAGATAATGGCAGTATTATGATGCAAAAGAGGAGTAGGCTCATGGAGTCGCCCTGAAAGACACCTTTTTAGAAAGTGACCTTGTTACTTATCACACGATTTTTTCCAGATGAGAGAGTAAATCTGGGTTTCCAAAGTGGCATTTACCTCTCTATGCACCTCACGATTTGCGGATGGACCTTTAAGCTTTCCAAAAGACAGATGATAAGTTTATGGGAGGTTGAATCAAAAGCTTTCCGGTAATCAATCCAGGCCATTGAAAGGACACTCTGTCAGGATGCTGCATCTTTGCAGACACATCTATTAATAAGCAGGTTCTCCCGACATCCTGCCACACAGGTCTGATTGCCAATTTTGTAACAGACTAATACCGAAACAAATTTACATAATTCATGGATCCTTTTGTAACGACAGACCGTTCAGCTACAGACAGAATTACTTTACCCCAAATAATGACGGAAAAATGTATGTACAAGGGAGCTGGAAATTCATTAACAGGAAAATTCAAAAATGGCTGGACATTAATATAACAAAAATTAACCACGAAGGGAAAACAATCAATCACACTTAAACAGGCACAATAAATTAAGCTTGGGGCGATCCCGCACGTAAATGATGCTGGGCCGCATCCAAATCATAGCGGAAAGTCCCGAAGCGTCGGACGATGCGCTTACCGTCGTCGGACCGTTTAGTCTGGGCTCGCATATCTTCTTGTGCGTCAGTTTCGTTAATGTGTTTTGCTCTCCAAAAATTCTACTCACTCCCTGTTGCTACCCTCGTCGCCTGGGCCACCGGAGAAGTCTGTCATAGCATCCCACCACACCGGCCCTTGCCAGGACCCATCGGAAACCGTACGCAGACTCTTCGCCGACCGCCAGTACCCTGCACGAGCTGTCGGCCCTTGGACCAATGTAAGTGACAAAAAATGCGCGTTACCTTTTTTACTTGTCGAACTTTCATTTGTGTTCTCGGCTTTACATATCTCAAAATCCCTTCTTGGCATTACCCTTGTGATAAGGGTATGTACTCTTAAAAGCAAAATTTTGTATTAGATTTTTTTATATCGAATCAGCATACTCAGTTAAAAAAAATGTCTAATGAATTCTGAAGCTTCGCGGTGATGATCAAATTAAACATTTTTCCCTATTTATAAGTTTGAACTTTGGAATTAACATTGACATTGTCAAATTGCAAATACTAGAATTGACATTTTAAAAATTTTTTCATTTCTAAACGATCAAATGCACTGAAAGTATTAGAAATTTTTAAGGTTTAAGCACAAAAAAGTTCTAACACCACAATACTTTAAGACTAAATTTGTTTCTTTCTTTTAGATGAAACTCGGATTTGCTTAAGTTTAAACGGTTTGGAGTACTTTTTAATGATTTAATATTTGCCATTCAAAACTACTTTTTATTTCGGACGCTGTTTCAGAATAATGTAATTTAAAAGAATTACAAGTGATCTTTTTTTCATTTTGACTGGTAAGAATAAAGGTCTTTGCTGACTAAACGATAATAGACAACATAGTCACAGTATAAGTTCTTTCAATACATATTATTTACAGAAATTAAAAAACATCACCTAAACATTTGAATTTTATATATTGTTTAAATCGTATCAACAATTTGAATATTAAGAGGCAAAACTCTTATATTTCTTGTCATATTATATTCAGTCTTTCGAAAGGATAATTTCTTCTAAGCCCGGCGGGATGCATAAAGACCGGGAAAAAACCAGTCGTACAACTAGATTTAATAAGGCCTGCAGTTAGTAGACTGTTACAGTCATCAGGGACACTGTGAGTATTTCCAGCCAAAGACTGACTTCTGGTGAGCCTAGCAGTTGTATTTGAAACGAAGATTTAAGAAAAAAAGAGATCCAAAATATGAATATCTATGATTGCAGAGTTTTCGGTTAAATATTCTGGAAAAGCAATTTCTGCAGAAAAGGCTGCGAATTGCATACCTTTCAAGTATAATCTTAAAAATAAAACAAATTGCAATTCCACACTTTTCCGATTTAACAATTTCCAATATTCTTGTCGCAGCATCTTGTCGTAGACTCTGAAAATAGAGAAGAAATTACGAAAACTGTAAACAGAAATTAAACGAATTAACCGATTTTCTTCTATCTTTTTTTAATCGTCTCATCGTTATCTCATGCACCTAATTCAAAATATTAAAATTGAATTCCTTAATATTTTAATCATTTTTTATTTATCTAAACCCTCTCTAACTTCTAACAATAACAAGGTAGAGTGAGGCATAATAGGTACTCAATCCAAACACTGGGTTTACGCTGTTTACAGTATCGTCGAAAAAACAACATTTAGGGACGACCCGTTATTTCACTAAAAACAGTTTATGCCGTTATTCCGTTTATAATACGTACACTCATGGTGGAATTTGCTGCTTCCCAGGCACATAAAATGCATCACATTTTTAATTAATTAGAAAAAAAACAAGAACCAGATCATTCATCGAAAAAAACCGTGTTTGAGGGATTGTATTTAGTCATTTCGACCATGAGGTTAAAATATAACATCCAATAATTCATAATTGTAGGAAAAAACTTGTCATTTGTAACACATGAGCTAAATATTAAGCCTGAGGAAGGGCCTTAAGTAGTAGGATTTGATTTCGTTCAGCGGCATAACCAGGGGGCTAATCTTTTACGGGAGTTTACTGGAATATTGGAAATAATGCTTATGGCTTGGTTTGTTTTGCAAGCTCACAGTGGTCGGGAACACCCGAAAAGTTTGCAACAATTCAAATAGTGAGAAAACTTTTTTGAAATTCTGTACCCTTAAGTTTTCCTGGTCAAGAAATTAAGATTTAAAGTGAAAATTTTCAAGAACACAATAGCAACCACAAAATTACAGATCGACCTTGAAAGAACTGACGTTACGTTTGTGAAAAGTAGCCGTTAGGGAGTTTTTAGCGTCAGGGAATTCGAATTGAGTTTAAAGTTGTCAAAACTTTTCCGCCAAACTTTTTAAAAAAGGTAAAAATACTGCGCCTAATTACCATGGGCATACACCTGGCTTGTAAACTTGCTTTAAACGAAAGAACCAGTTAGGAGCAGCACCATTTTTTAATTTTTGCAATCACCACCTCCTTGACTTTATATTTTAATAGGAACGATAGCGGAGAAGCGCGAAGCTTTTTTGCGATAATTTTTTAAAAGAAGCTTTTGGTTTGATAACAATTTCTGACCAGAAAGATTGAGGTTACTGCTATAATACTTTATGCATAAATAAAATACAACTTCTATTACAATTTTCTTCATCGGCACTGCAGCAACTCTCTTCATATGTTTTAAATGAAATCGTGAACTCAGAACAAACTTTAGAGCACCTGTAACTGAGAATTTAAATTCACTTGATACGTCTCGCGCAAGTATGTTTTTACGCAGAAAAATTCATTTTTATATTTTGGCCTAATTAAATGGTAGAGTTTTCAATAGAATAGCATTTGATGATTTGATGTACCTTTTTAATTCTTCGCTCATTTCTGTCCATTCTGGTTTTGCTCTTGCTTTGCTAGTGGTGTTTTTTTTTGCAAGCGATCATCATGAGCTTTTCTTATGACCTTTTCCTTTACATGTTTAGTCAATTCGCGGGCCTTGTTGATACACAAGTGAAAACTGAAGTTTGCGTGGTAGTTGGAGAAATAGTTGCTCATTTCTACTATTTCATCGTTTTCCATAGGTGTAAACAAAGTTCTCCTAAGTATAGTCGTATTATAGTTAATTTCTTGTTCTTGAAATCGCCTATAATTAAACCTACGCACCTTAGCCAAACTTCCTTATTGTAATTCGTCATATTTGTGTGCTTTCACTTGTCACCTAGTTTGCTTTTAATTCTATGTAATTATAAAATAAATTTGAATCCTGCTCATTGTGCCTTAAACTTGCTGATTGATTCTTAGTCGATTCTTCAGTTGATTCCTCAGTTGACTCGCTCATTCTTCTTTCAGGTAATTAAGTTTGATCTTACTCTCAATAAATTTATTGCCAGTTAGTGTGGACTTATGTTTATTGCAATTAAATGTATTTAACTCACATCAATGAGCATGTCAATTATTTGGAATGGAAGCTTATAATGTGCCTGAGGCTCTTCCAGAGTGCGAGGCGGAAATCGAACCCGCAATCCGACGGAGTGGGTCCAAAGCCTGCGGTTTACCCCCCACGACCATCACCCCGCTTTGTCAAATATTTTTATGTTGGTTAATTTTTTCTATGATGTCATTCCTTTTCCCACTATGTCTGTGTCTTCTTGAGCTCTACTGAGTATTTCTGGACTATTGATCGGCAATAGTCTAGATAAGCATTTTGGAACATTATTCTCTTCACCTTTAACGCACTAGACTTCATACTTGTATTGTTTTAATCTAAGCCTCCATCTTAGTAGGCGTGAACTTGAGTATTTCACGTTATAAAGCAAAATAAAGGCTATCAAGTCTATGAATTCCTTTTCACTCGTGGTGTAATTTTCTACTGCGGAAATCCGTTCTGCGATAATATTGCACACAATCCAAGGTTGGATGCATCTGCGTGTGCTCCATGGTAAATTGTCTGTGGACTTGTAGTGACTTATGAGACTGTATATCGAGGATTTTTACATAGTTTATTTTCTTATGAATTTTGAACGGAGTTTATTCCTTGTTAAAAATTGGTACCCATAATTCCCCTTTACGTAGATTATATGCCATCTGTGATATGTATATTTCCTTCATTCCTTACGTGTTAACTCTTATTCTTGACTTGAATAAGGCATACTTGGACTGAGTTTTTTCTTATACAGGGTGTCCCAGACTCAAGTGTCGCGACTTACATATTAACTTACATATAAACAAACAAAAAAGAAATCAAAAATTCATTTTCCAAAAATCATTTAAAGTTTTAGTTTTTGAGTTATAACTTGTTTTTGCCGAGTATCAAGAACTTTAGAGTGAGAAAATATCTTTCAAACTTCTTTAGGATTAGCAATCCTATTATTTCAGATTCTGAAAATCTGCAGGAGAAATATGATAAAGAGGGTTTTTCCGATGTATGGAAATTATGCGGCTTCTTTTGTCTGATGGAGGTAATTTCTTATACAATTTTTTTTTCTGAATTTGATTATTCATGGTTGACTGGAAATATGTCCTCTTTAATTAAGTTAATAGAGACTCCTGGGTTGACTAATAGGCTATATATTGTTTCGTCTCCTCGTTTTCCTCATATAGATAGGAGTTTTCCGCATATGCATATCCTTACCGGGTTTGCTTGTTTGTATAATGCTGGTTAGCAAAATATCCCTCTTTCAACACTTGTGCATTTTATGTCCATTTTGTTAGCTAGTGAAATAGATTGGTTTTGAACTTTCGGTGTTGTATTTTCTTGAAATCTGGATGGTGTATTAGTCGGTCTGAATTACCTTTTGCTTTGGTATTGAGATTCACGTGTCCATGCTCTTGGTTGATTCTTTTTTTTTTACCAAGTTTCCATTTCAGTAGCCTTATTCTATTCTTCCCCGATATTTAATAACCTGTAGGCTTTAACCTGCAAGCCTATTTCCCGCCTTAGGTTCATCAGGTATTTTTAGCGGTACTCACTTTCTTTTATTCCAAGGACAATTATTCTTTTTATTGGTCCCTTATGTGAGGATTAACTCGCATATTTATGTTCGTTCATCACTCACCTGAAATGGATAATACAAGGTTGACTGGCTTCAGTCGCTCCTTGTCTAGAGATATCCTAGCTTACTTCTCAATTGGCTGACTAAACCCACTTGTTTAAAATTTTCCTGCAGGCCTTATCATAAATCCTTATAAGTGTATGTCTCGTTGAAGCAGATTGCTCTCTCGGCATGTTGTTGAATTTTTTCAAAACATTATAAAATCTAGCAGCAGATCTGGTTGACTGCACTGCTGTCTACTTCTTTGGACTTTCTTGATGAATGCCTCAACTCTGGCATCGTCTTGCACATTTGCGGGCTTGAAAGTTGTACCATCCTTTTTCCTCTCATGGTTTCTCTTTCACGTAAGCGTGTTGGTTGACGCGAGTTGTCTTCGTTGCTCGCTGAGCAGCTTTCTCAATCCTTTTCGTCCACTACTGTTGATTGAATGATGTGGAATCGTTACCTAGTGTATTATCTTTGGTTCGTTTCCTAATATTCTGAAATACTTGCGCGAGAAACTACTGGAATGCCAGTGTAATATGTGTATGTGCACCGTCGTTTCTTTCCAATGATGTATGTGATCGCGCTCGCGTATAATTGTGTCATTTTGAACTTTGTCCTTTATACTCTAGCTTCATGCACTCGCTCTACTTCAAGTACACCTAAAGTTTTGAGTTTGCTTTTATTGAAGGTGGCAGTGCTCTGGAGCATCAGGAGTATACCAACTATCCTATTCTGGTCGTTAAACTTCGCCTTGACGGTTCTCTCTTGACTAGGCTGAAATTTTTCCCTGTCGGTTCTGTCTCAGTAGGCCTTCTTGTACAAACAGCAATAAGAAGGGCTTATGTTTATAATGAGACCGTAGATTATAATATTTTTATTTTCAAATTTAAGAAATTAATGTGTATTGCTGTGCTCCTTCCTTTTGATAATTCGAGTGGATAACCGTGGACTTCCTTCTCTTCTTATCTGGAATATGGCGCTCTAGGTGATGATGTATAAGTCTTCTTGCTAATGCTATGCTCCGTAGCTATACTGCGTTGCTGTGCTGCGTTGTTCCTTTGTAGACAGGCTATTGCCTCTTCCGCCTGTTTATTGGCCTGTTTTTGATTTGTGAATCTCCGACAAACAAAAGTTTTGCGCAGATCGGAATGATTTGTGGACAGGAGTTTAGACTTTCAAGGGGGCCAAGGGTGGTTCGTACAGTGCTGGGGGATGTTAGGGAAGAGACAATATGTCTGCAGGGGCTGTGAGGGGTGCAATCGAGTAAATAAAGGGAAATTTTGGGACGGTAAGTGGCACAGACTTGAGATATCTGCAGGTTGCAGAAGGTACCAATTGTGCGTGGCCCGGTGTTAAGTTGCGCGTCGCGGAGAGGGAAAGAATGGAGCGAAGGAATGGAGAAGGCGAGAGAGAGAGCTTTGAGCGCAAGCGAGGGGGAGAATCTCTTGAAGAGGAAGAGAGACAGCGTAGAGACAGGGTGCAGAACAAAGCGTGGCTGTTTAGCACACAAGAGGTAAGGTAGAGGCTGAAGGGGGTAGTTAAAGGAGTATGGAGAGGGGGCTGTATAAAAAAGGGGATTGGGAGAGACAAAAAAATTTCAGAGGAATTACGCTAATGAATACTGTGTATAAAGTATACGCGATGGTGTTGGCGGGTAGGCTGCGGAAGGATGTGGATGGGAAAGTAATACTGCCGGAGTAGCAGGCGGGCTTTAGAGAGGGGAGGAGTTCCCTTCAGTGGATAGGGGAAGGTTGTGGAAGGCGATGGAAGAGAGTGGAGTTGAGAGAGGCCTGATTGACAGTACATGAAAGATATACGAAGGGGCGAAATATAGGGTGAGAGGAGGAGAGGGACTCTCGGTGGGTTTTCGTATAAATAGGGGGTTGAGGTGAGGGTGTGCGCTTAGCCAACCGCTTCGTTAAATTTCAATCGCGGATATGGAAAGGAAACTAGCGACCGGATTGGTAGGAGGAGTCAGGATATGGTCATTTGCATATACAGATAACATATTGCTAGTATCAAAGAGCGAAGAGGATTTAAAGAAGATGATGAAAAGTTTGAGAAGACGCTGAGACAAAAATAATTTAGAGGTAAATGCGGAAACTCCGAGGTTATGGTGTTCAGGAAAGGACGTGGAAAGGATAAGGCAGAGAAGTCGAAGGGAAAGGGAAAGGCGGTGCAGGAGGTGAAAGTTTATGTAGCTAGGCTACTCTTCAAGGATACAGTTTTTCCATATAAGGCATATTTTCCTTCATTTTCAAAATTATTCACAATTGGACATAAAACTTAAGACTCTATTTATCTGTTGACACATTTATATTGACGTATTTGTATTTATTCATGTGCATGCATTAAAAATGTAACATTAAAAGATGTTCGTATCAAACCGACGACCAATAGTGCAAGTTTGATCGCCGCTATAAGTTTACCTTGACCACGAGTCCCTCAATTTCTTTATCGTACCGCAAAGCGAAGTGCAGCTTTCCAGCATACTCCATGTCAGTGGTGCTGGAACTCTCGTTGCTTTCCTGTCTCGTTAAATCCTTTTTGTACAATTCCGGCTGTAAAATATTACAACAAGAAAGGAAACAAATAAATGAAAGAAGGTTCCATGCACTTACATCATTCGCCCCTCTCTCCTCTATTGTTTGTTTTCTATCTTCTCATATCTTATCATATTTATCCCTTTCACTGCTCCCTCTCTTCCCTCGACGATCATCATGCTTCTCCTCTTCGGGCGATCGTCAATTTCCCGACGACTACCTGTGAACACTTCACCCTCTGCAGCACTTGTCGGCTGCAAGTACCCCTCATGCACTGCTGACTAGAAGCACGGTCGTTGTATTCGCCAATGAAATGCTTCTTCTTACTTTGCATATGTCGTTACCCATGGGATTATTTAAAATAAATAAATAATTTTTTTCTCTTGTTACGTCAAATTGTAGTTAAATGGTAGAATTTTCAATAGAATAACATTTTCGAGGTAAATAACTTAGTGTTAGTTAACTGAAGAAGATACAATTTTAACTAAAAATGAAATTAATTAATCTCAATTTCAAATTTTGAACAAAATTACAAGATTGCCTCTATCATTACGTTTTTTTTTGTAAATAGTTATTTCCTGGTTTTCCCTAATCAAGTTTTTTAATTTTTCCGGTCGTGTTAAAGTAACATATTCATATTTTCCGCAAAATACAAACATTTTTTTTAATTCATGACGTTCATTCTGAACATCATTTAACACAACAAAGCAACACTTTGCAAAATAAATTAATTTTGAAACAAATACTTAAATTTTCCAAGAAAAAATATCAATTTTATATCAGAAATGGAACAGTTAAACTTCCACTTATGAATAAAATTATGAAACTTTTCTTGCTTCTCTTGTTCTTGTATTATATTACTTTTTATACATATAATATTAATAATATATTATATATCACTCACTTTGTACAGATAGATACAAGTTTGTAAACGTTAAAAGAACAAAACTTTAATTACGCAAATTGTTCAAGCCAAAAAAATAATATTGTATAAACCTTAAAGTCTTTCCCTCAATTTTTGTCATTTTAATTGTTATTTGCATGAGTCGTTTTTTCTAGTAAAATATTGGTAGTTGCAGTTGAGTAATAAACGCAGAAGTATTAAGGGTGTCCTTGAAAACAAAATTCTATAAAATTTAACTTAAAAAATAAATATATTTTTTTGTAAATCCGATAACAAAACTCAAAAGTACGTTTTGAGAAAAAAATGGTCATGAGAGATATTGTTAAAAAAAAAGTTTCATTGTAAAAAAAATATAAACCATTTCGTTAACTGCTCAAAAGGTTTTTATTTAAAGCTTAGGCGTTTGTTTATGCACAGAATTTATTGATACCGCGTGTATCTCCGCATGCTCGAGGATCAGGTGGACTGGTTTGTTTATTATTCCCTAACCTCCATTTAAAAATAGAGATTAAGCGTCTTAATGAAAAGTATAGTTGCTCTCAGACTCTCTTTTTTTTAAATAATTTTGCACATTACTCAGATTCGAAGAAGTATCGTATATGTTACAGGCTATATAATAAAAAGGTATGTACAAGATTTGGAATCTCTACAGTGAACAATACAGGTATAGATACACTTACTAGCTTACTATTATATAAAAAAGATTATGGTTTCTGCTTTCGATTTTGGTTCTGAATAATTCCTGTTATGTAGAATCTCTGCATTGGAAGCTCTTTAAATATTATGTGTAACTCTTTCTAGAATATTGCTTATTTTTAGAAATGTCGCTTTTGGATTTTAAATTTTCAAACGTGATGCAATAAACTTTGGTTCTTAAATATGAAATCCCTACTGATAATGTGATTGCTACTTTAGGTACTAAAGCTTGTCTGCAATTTGAAAATCACCCACTAATTATTTTAATTTAATATAAATTTTAGTAAAAATTATCCCGCAGTCAATAACACATGCGCAGTAAGAAGAAGCATTGCGTCGGTGATTACACCGACCATGCTTCTAGTCAGCTGTGCAAGAGGGGTATTCGCCTCTGAAAAGTGAAGTAGAAGGGGCAGGGTTCCCATGTAATCGTGGCCGAATTGACGCCCCTACTTACTTGTCCTCCCTCCCCTCTAATCCTCTCCACAGCTTCCAATTGCCTTATTCCTCATCTCGGGAAAAATGTACAACGGAGAAACTGTCGAACCGTTCGACTCAAAAAATAAAAGATCTTTTATTCAAGTAAAATTCACTAAAGTTTTGTCCTAGTGGATAGTATTTTCTTTAGATTTGTTTTTGCATTTAGCTTAATAGTTAATGAGGAACGTAAACCATCAACTCTTTCGCCCTCGCGGGCCTCTCTTGAACCCGTGAGCTTCGAGAGCGCTGCAGTAATAATTCTCGGAACGACTTAAATGCGATTCCTTGTGTATCCTGTATTTCGGCGATTTATAACTCTTCTTACTAACGGCGAGAAAAAAAATTTGTTGATTACTAAACAGAAAACTATTTTTTTCTTTATTTATGAAAATTAGCTTGAATTATTTTGAGCGTGTACCATCTACTTCCGATGTAATATTTATTGTTAACATCTATTTTTAAAGGACAAAAACTTCTTTTTCAAAAATACGTTCCGACGAATTAGAAAGATGTGAAAAAGTATATTAAAACTGTATTGACGAACATCTATTTGCTGATAATCGTATATATTTTTTATAACCACGCAAAGCCTATTTTCATAAATCATAAATAAAAATCAGAATTTTAAACTCAAAGCTCTGAAAGGGAAAAACATACGTCTTCGTTTGGGATAGAAGCGAAAATGGACCTTTTTTAAATGGTTACCTTTTTGAATCTTTCTTTTAAAAAAATATCCAGTTTCAGGAAAATACATTCAATTTTGAAATTATGTCCACCATATTCGATGCACTATTTTAAATTTGTAATTTTGGACCTCAATTTTAAAATTAACAACCTGATTAATAATTTAAATTTCTCAGTTACGTCGCGAACGCAACGTATCTTCTATAGTCCAGGCATGTCGAACGAAAGAGGGTCTTTTTGTCCGACCCCTTTTGAAAACGCGCCATTGCATGCAGGTGAATAAGGCATAATGTGGCCACTTCCAGCTCAGTGGCCTTCGCACATGCGCACTTCGCCGCCAGACCAGCATTAAACTTTACGTCCGCTACATAAAAAAAACTTTACGCCCGCTAAAGAAAAAACTTTACGCCCGCTATATATGCACTGTCCCACGCAATTGGGACGCCCAGCAGAAGTGGGAAGACCATTTACTGTAAATTGAAATGCTTTTTCTTTGAACCCTTTCATCATAAAAGATTTATGAAGGGGAAAAAGGAGAAAATAGTAAGGGGAAAAGGTGGAAAGGGGAAAATAGAAAAGGAAAAGTGGAAAATGGAAAAAAAAGAAAAAGAGTGAAGGGACGGGGAAAGGTTCAAAAGGGAAAGATTAATAGTTAAAGAGAAAGGACACAAGGAAACAGAAAATGGAATAGGGAAAAGGAAAAGGGAAGAAGACAAAGAGAAACCGGAATAGGTGAAAAGAGAAAGGAAAAGGGGGAAATGGAAGAAGGGAGAAAGATAAACAAAGTGGAAAGGTAAGAATAGGAAAAACAACAAGATAAAAGGGAACGGGGAAATGGAGAAACGGGAAAGGCGAAAGGGTGAAAATGGAAAGGGGGAACGGTAAAGGAGCATGGGGCAAAGGAAAAGGAAGGAGGAAAATGAGAAAGGGGAAATGGTGAACATGTAAAGGGTAAAAGAAATAGGGAAAGGGGATATGTGAAAAAGAAAAAAAGGTTAAAAGTATCCTGGAAATGTTTAGAAGGGAAAGTTAAAAAGAGGAAGGGGAAAGCCAGACAGTAAAAGGGAATGAATGAGAGGAAAAGAGAGGAAAAAAATGAGAAACCGAAAAGGGTGAAAAGGGAAAGGGTACAGGAGAAAGGAAAAGGTCGAAATGGGAAAAATAAAAGGGCAAAGGGAAAAGGATCAAATAAGGAAAAGAAAAAGTTAAAGGAAACGTTGAAATAAAGAAAGGGCGAAAGGGAAACGGTAAGGGGCATAGGGAAAGGGGAAAGATAAAGGGAAGGGTAAAGGAAAAAGGGAAAGGGAAATTGAAAGTGGAAAGGAAAACGATAAAGGGAGTTAGGAAAGGAGAAAGAGAATTCAAGGGGGAAAGGAAAATTCAAGGGTGGAAAAAAGAATAGGTAAATGGAACGGAAATGGTTGAGGGTAAAAAGGGAAAGGGGAATGAGGAAAAGGGAAGGGGAAAACGTGAAAGGTTAACATATGAAAAAGAAAAAATAATAACGGGAAAGAGAAAGGAAAAGAGAAATGCTAAAGGGGAATGGGAAAGGGAAAAGGGAAAATGATAAAATGGAGAACTAAGAGAGATACAGAGAGATTTCTCGAAACTTCCTTTATCTGCTTTACATGCGTATTTTCCAGGAGGTTAGGACAAAAAGCATAGTGTGTATCAAGGGCGTAAGGCTATTTTTCCTCGTGCGTCTTCCACTCTCGCTTCGCCCTGATTAGAATTCCAAGTTTTCTAGAGATAAAATCCGCGCCTCCCGGAGATATTTTGGAAAAAAGTTCAGGAAATCGTGTTTATGTAGACTGACCCGCACCATTAAATTTTATAGCCAAATTTTCAATACAAAAATTAAACTAGAGGAAATTTTGAAAAATGTAGGCAAAAAAAAACCTCCTCTATTTAATAGATGCCCAGTTATAGTTCTCCAAAGAACACTGCTTATTTCAAAAAATATGAAAAAACCCATTTCTGAAGCTTGTATCTTTACTTTGGAACCTGCTAAGTTTTCAAGATTCAGAAAAATTCGGGTTCTTTGGTCGGTCTACGCAAACATGATTTTTTGAATTTTTTTCACAATTATTTCCCGGACGCACGGGTGTCATTTCTAGAAGCCTTGGAATTTTATTAAGGACCCCTTAAGAAACCGTTTCAGCAAAAAAACGCACATTACCTACTTATTACGGTGTAAAAGTACCAAATGTCTGGACTACTAGTCTTTCTGAATTCTCTAATCAATGAGTACTATCAAATAGTTATTTAAATAATTTTACAATTACTGAAATAATACTTGTTCACTTACTTATACAGTTTACGCAAAAAGTGAGAAGAAACATTTTATTTTGAAAAATTGCCACGTATTCATGTAATACTTTTGATATGGCCTTACATATCCTCCTCATTCGAGTGCGCGTTGATTATAAGCGTTCTTTCTCATAAGATAGAAAGAGAGGGAAGGATTGGTTCTGAGGGGTTCCGCCAGAGGGCGCAGGAAGAGTCGTGCTCCTTTGAAAGCTGGCTCCCTCCGGTTTCGTGTACTATTTCGAAAGATCGATAGAGAGGGGAACTGGAAGACCGGTTATTTTTCCTTGCGGGCGATACTGGTTTTACTCTTGGTTAAATTGACGTTAGTGACTTGCCAAGACATGGTCAAGCCGGGTCATGTCTCGTGATTCTTCCTTCCTACTGGTAGGGGGAGCCACGTAGATCCTGGAACAGCGTCCGGTCCTCTTTGATTTTTCCTTTCCGCGTCGTCCACTGGTTTGTAGACCGAACAATAATAACACTCGCAAGAAAACAGAAAAAAAAATTTAGAGAGTAAGAGGAGTTGGGATCCAGCCGAGTACAGCTGGTATGCCAGCCGTATCAGCGGAACGAATGAGCTGGTATGCCAGCCGACCCGTAAAAGGAGGAAGAAGAATAAGGAGAAAGGGTAGTAATGGATTAGACGAGTTTTCTTACCATGTTTCTGTAGTTATTTATTTAAATGCTGGTGGAATATAGGTGCGTACACTTTAGTCTAATGTTGTAGTAATCCTACTGACAGGTCGCCCCCAAGTAGTGTGAATACCAGGGGTGCCTGTAAGAGTTAGGCGCGCGCCTCTACACTAGAGAGAGAGAGAGAGAGAGAAAGAGAAGATGGAGCGCAGTTCCACTCTCTGCCGCAAGCGGCGTGCGGAGCGTAGGTAAAGCCTACGGAGTTGCTCACAGCGGATGTCCAGCCGTGGTAGTGAGAGAGAGAGAGGACTATGTTTCGATAGCGTTGGTGCGTGTGAATGGAGCCTAGTCCGAGCGGAATTCCAGCCCGGGGAGGTCGATTTGAGCTAACAGCGGAATACCAGCCGTTAGCCTTTGCGATCA
>JAAAKG020109552.1:0-15526 GCA_010014905.2 Druon quercuslanigerum | reverse complement strand
AGAAAATTTATTTTTTGTTTAAAATTCGTATTTTTGGGTTGAAAAGTCAATTGAATTCTTTTTGGATGAAAATTCTTCTTTTTTTTTTTTGTTGAAAATTTGACGTTTTGATTTAAGAGTTTATCTTTTTTAGTAGATATATTTCATTTTTCTTGGATAGAAATGGAACTATTTTATTGAAAATTCAACTATTTTAGAAAATTTACTTTTTGTTTAAAATTTCTTATTTTTGCGTTGACAAGTCAATTGAAATCTTTTTGGATAAAAATTCAAATGTCCTAGAAAATTTATTTTTTGTTTAAAATTCGTATTTTTGGGTTGAAAAGTCAATTGAATTCTTTTTGGATGAAAATTCTTTTTTTTGTTGTTGAAAATTTGACGTTTTGATTTAAGAGTTTATCTTTTTTAGTAGATATATTTCATTTTTCTTGGATTGAAATGGAACTATTTTATTGAAAATTCAACTATCTTAGAAAATTTATACTTTTTGTTTAAAATGTCTTATTTTTGTGTTTAAAAGTCAATTGAAATCTTTTTGGATGAAAATTCAAATCTTTCTTTGGAAATTTGTCTTTTTGAATTAAAATTTTATCTTTTTTAGTAGATATATTGCGTTTTTCTTGCATAAAATGTAACTATTTTGTTGAAAATTCAACTATACTAGAAAATTTATTTTTTGTTTAAAATTCGTATTTTTGGGTTGAAAATTTAATTGAATTCTTTTTGGATGAAAATTCTTCTTTTTTTTGTTGTATAAAATTTGACGTTTTGATTTAAGAGTTTATCTTTTTTAGTAAAAATATTTAATTTTTCTTGGATAGAAATGGAACTATTTTATTGAAAATTCAACTATCCTGGAAAATTTATTTTTTATTTAAAATTTCTTATTTTTGCGTTGACAAGTCAATTGAAATCTTTTTGGATGAAAATTCAAATCTTTTTTTGAAAATCTGTCTTTTTCATTTAAAAGTTCATCTGTTCTAGTAGTGTTTTCATTTTTCTTTGAATAAAAGTTAAAATTTGATTAACTAGCTTTGTTAAAATTTAATTTTTTTTACTATAAAATTAATTTCCTTGGTTGAAAATTAATTTTTTCAACCGAAAATTGAAGTATTCCATGTTTTGTTGAAAATTCATCTTGTTTAGTAAAAAATACAACTACTTCGCTAAAAGTTCTCCTATTTTTAAAATTTTGTTTATTATTTAAGAGAAAATTGGAGACTTTAAGATATTTTATTTTATTTTTTATTTTTGGAAAACAACCCTAAAATTTCAAATACCTAATTTAAAATACTTCTTGCTTATTTTCTCATTGCCATTTATTTAAAATAGATTCAGTCACAAATAACATCAAATTTAATTACAAAATTGACAATTTCAAAAATGTAGCCATTTAAAACGTCAATTTTATAAAAAAAAGTTCACTTTCTTCAACAGATCTTGACAGACAGACTAGATAATACTTTTTCAAATTCTAAACATTGTTGTAAATGAGATAATAAATAATAATAAATGCAATTTTCAACATTTAAAATTATTGCTTCCTGCTTGTAAAATGGTTGGGAGATGATTTAGAGTCCTGGTAAATAATTTATGAAATATTGATTCCATCGCCTTTTCAAAGTGGGAAATAAAAGAGGTTTAGTCATTTCGTTTATTCCTCCCAGTGAAGGGAATTCACGCCCCCATCGCTCAGTCTGAGAGAGAGACAATGAAACCGTCCCGCTTTATTTCCACCCACACTTTTACAATGCCTAGTCTGGCTCGACACTGATTACTTTCACCAAAAGTAATTAATAATTGTCGACCATAGAAGATTATTATTTTCTCTTTACAATTTTTTTATAAAGGATAATTAAATAACTAAAGCAGAGTGAAAGTTTCGTTCATCCCTCCCCCATTTTAGGTCAAAATTTTAAATAAATATTAAAAATTCAATGCTAAATAATGATGCTGATTATAAAAAATGATAAATGTTGAATCCTTTAAACGCGACAATCATGTATGGTGGTGCCCCCGATTCAAATCCTGGCTGAGGCGGATTTTTTCTCGTTTTTCCAAACATTATTCTAGTAATTTATTTGTTCAACAATCTAAATTTTCTATCACAAGAGATGCATTTTTAACGAAAAGATGAATTATCAACCAAGAAATATGATTTTTGACGAAAATAGTTGAATTGTTAACATAATAATATGATTTTTTGAACAAATAATTTTTCTACCAAGAAGATGAATTTTTCAATCCAGGGGAGAAATTTTAAAATAAAAAACCCTGAACCGTTGCATTTTGAAAAAAATATTTAAATTTTCGACAAACAAAAATATCTCTTGAACAAAATAGTTGAATTTTTCAAAAATAAAAATTAGTTTTTAACAAGGAAGCTGAACCAAGTACTTTAATTTTCAATACAAAATATTTTAATTTTTAATAAACACTAGTCGAGGTTAACAAAAAAAATATTATTTCCAACAATAAATGTATTATATCTGATATTTTAACCAAGAAAATATTTATATTTTATAAATAAAAAACAATTGAATTGGACCAAAAAAATACGATATTTTAAGAAAATAGTTTAACTCTACCAAATCGAAATAATATAATTTTTCACCCAAAAACACGAATTTCTTATAACCCAGAAATACAAACTTTAAAGAAATGTTAATTTTCAACTTAATAGTCAAATTTTAAATTAAAGCGATTAATTTCTAACAAAAAATATATAGCTTATATTTCAACCGAAAAATTTTTTTTAATAATTTAATAACAGTTGTTATTTCAACAAAAAAGATTTTATTTTAAAAAGTTTTTAATAAAAAAATGAATTAAACAAAAACAAATTTTGAACAAAATAGTTTAATGTTGAAGCAATAAAATGAATTTTTAACAAATAATTAGTTTAACTTTCAACCAAAAAGTCCAATTTTAAACAAAAAATAATTTTTTTAATTAAAAAAATAATTAGTTTAATTTTCAAATAAAAGGAAAAAATTAAAAAGTAAATAAAAAATCTGCACAAATTAAATAATTTTTGACAGGATAGTTTAGCAGGCAAACTATGTTATTGAATTTTCAGCCAAAAAATATTAATTCTTAATAAAAACTTTAATAGCTAAATTTTCAACTAAAAACTAACAATTTTCAACCAAAAATAGAATAGTTAAGTTTTCAGTTCAAAAAAATTGATTTTTAGCAACAAAAAAAACGAATTTGCATTCAAAAGATAAAAGATAAATTATTAATAAAAACTTTAATGTTTCAGTTTTCGACTAAAAACTATCGATTTTTAACCAAAATAGAATATTTCAACTTTTAGTTAAAAAATAGTTTTTACAAAAAAAAGAATTTAAAAAACAACAACGAATTTTGAACAAAATAGTTAAATATTGAAGCAATAAAATAAATTTTTAACAAATTAGTTTAGCTTTCAACCAATGATTCCAATTTTTAACAAAAAAATATGATTTTTTAATGAAAAAATTAATAGTTTAATTTTCAAGTCAAAACGCTCTATTATCTGCACAAATTAAATAATCGAATTTTCAGTTAAGAAAATTAATTTTTAACTAAAATTTTCTTTTCCAAAAAACTTCTATATTTAACCAAATAAATAAATTTTTAACAAGATATTTTAAAATACGAACTATGTAATTGAATTTTCAGCCAAAAAATATTAATTCTTAATAAAAACTTTAATAGCTAAATTTTCAACTAAACACTCAATTTTCAACCAAAATACAATAGTTAAGTTTTCAGTTCAAAAAAATCGATTTTTAGCCACAAAAAAAAACGAATTTGCATTCAAAAGATAAAAGATAAACTATTAATAGAAAACTGTAATGTTTGAGTTTTGTACTAAAAACTATCAATTTTTAAACAAAAAAAGAAAGTTAAATTTTCAGTTAAGAAAAAAATTAATTTTCCACTTTCACCAAAAGTAATTAATAATTGTCGACCATAGAAGATTATTATTTTCCCTTTACAATTTTTTTATAAAGGATAATTGAATAACTGAAGCAGACTTAAAGTTTCGTTCATCCCTCCCCCATTTTAGGTCAAAATTTTAAATAAATATGGAAAATTAAATGCTAAATAATGATGCTGATTATAAAAAATGATAAATGTTAAATGCTTTAAATACGACAATCATGTATGGTGGTGCCCCCGGTTCAAATCCTGGCTGAGGCGGATTTTTTCTCGTTTTTCCAAACTTTATTCCAGTAATTTATTTGCTCAACAATCTTAATTTTCTATTACAAGAGATGAATTTTTAACGAAAAGATGATTTATCAACCAAGAAAGCTCATTTTTTACGCAAATAGTTGAATTGTTATTCTAATAATATAAATTAAAAAAAAAACAGTTTTCCTACAAAGAAGATGAATTTTTTAATCCAGGGGAGAAATTTACAACAAAGGAGTTTAATTTACAAAACAAAATCATCGAATTTTAAAATAAAAAAAAACCAAAACCGTTAAATTTTGAAACAAATATTTAAATTTTCGACAAACAAAAATATCTCCTGAACAAAATAGTTGAATTTTTCATAAATAAAAATTAGTTTTTGACAAAGAAGCTGAACCAAGTACTTTAATTTTCAATACAAAATATTTTAATAATTTTAAATAAACAGTAGTCGAATTTAACAAAAAAAAAAATAATTCTCAACAATAAATGTAATATCTGATATTTTAACTAAGAAAATATTTGTATTTTATGAATAAAAGACACTTGAATTGGACCAAAAAATACGATTTTTAAACAAAATAGTTGAACTCTCCCAAATCAAATTAGTTTGAAACCAATATATAAAATTCCTACTAAAAGAAATGAATTTACAATCATGAAACATTTTTAATTTTAAAAATTTTTTAATTTAAACCAGTTGAAGCGATTAATTTTCAACAATAAATATTTTAATTCTAAATTTGAAACAGTTAAACTCAAAAAAATAACCAAGAAGACGAATTTTCTATAAAACAATAGAATTTTTAAGCCAGAAAATATAAAAATGTGAAAATGAATTTTCAAAAAAAGAAAAAAAAAATTCTCAAAGGAAAATATGATATTTGATCATTTAAGCTAAAAATATTTAAGTTTTAAGATAAAAGTACTTATTAAATTTAACGAAAAATTATCAAAAAAATAATAGAATTTTCAATTAAAAAATATTTTTTTCCAAAGTTAGACGAATTTTCAAAAAATGAGTTCTCAAGCTGAATTTTTAGCGAAATAGTCGAATTTTTAAACAAATAATTAACTTTTTAAGCCAAACAACGATTTTTTTAGAAGAATTTGCAACAAAAACTTTCTAAATAAAAGACTTTTTAACCAAAAATAGAATAATTTAACTTTTAGTTTAAAAAAATAGTTTTTAACAAAAAAATGAATTTCCAACAAAAAAAAAAACGAATTTTGAACAAAATAGTTCAATATTGAAGCAATAAAATGAATTTTTAACAAATTAGTTTAACTTTCAACCAAGGATTCCAATTTTAAACAAAGCAATATGATTTTTAAACAAAAAAATTAATACTTTAATTTTCAAGTAAAAACGATCTGTTATCTGCACAAATGACGTAATTGAATTTTGAGTTAAGAAAATTAATTTTTAACTAAAATTTTATTTAAAATAAACTTCTTTATTTAACCAATTAAATAAATTTTTAATAAGATAGTTTAGCAGAAATACCATGTAAATGAATATTTAGCTAAAAAAAATATTAATTCATAATAAAAAATTTAATAGCTAAATTTTCAGTTAAAAAATCGATTTTTAGCAACAAAAAAAAAAGAATTTCCATTAAAACAATAAAATTAATTTCTAACAAAGTTGTTGAAATTTCAACCAAGGAATCGAATTTTTAACTTTCCAACAAAATAGTTGAATTTTCAACCAAAGAATATTTTCTACCAAAGTTAGACGAATCTTCAAAAAATGAGATCTCAAGCTGAATTTTTAGCGACATAGTCAAATTTTTAAACAAATAATTAACTTTTCAAGCCAAACGATGATTTTTTTAGAAGACTTTACAACAAAAAAGTTCTTTCTTAACCAAGAAAGATGTATTTTTAATGCAAATGGAAAAATTTTCTATACGAAAAAGACGAATTTTCAACTAAAAACTAAGAATTTCAAACTAAAAATAGAATAATTCAACTTTTAGTTTAAAAAAATAGTTTTTAACAAAAAAAATGAATGAAAAACGAATTTGGTATAAAATAGTTCAATGTTGAAGCAATAAAATGAATTTTTAACAAATAATTAGTTGAAATTTAAACCAAGGAGTCTAATTTGCACAAATTAAATAATCGAATTTTCATGTAAGAAAATTAATGTTTAACTAAAATTTTCTTTTCAAAAAAACTTATATATTTAACAAATTATATAAATTATTAACAAGATAGTTTAACAGACAAACTATGCAATTGAATTTTTAGTAAAAAAATATTAATTCTTAATTAAAACTTTAAGAGCTACATTTTTAACTAAAAACTATAAATTTTCAACCAAAAATCGAATAGTTAAGTTTTCAGTTTAAAAAATTGATTTTTAGCCACATAAAAGCGAATTTGCATTCAAAAGATAAAAGATAAATTATTAATAAAAACTTTAATGTTTGAATTTTCGACTAAAAACTATGAATTATTAAACAAAAAAAAAGTTAAATTTTCAATAAGGAAAAAAATTAATTTTCTGTAGAAAAAGGAGTTTTTAGCAAAATAGTTCAATGATGAAGGAATAAAATGAATTTTTAACAAATTAATTTAAATATCAATAAAGGAGTCCAATTTTAATCAAAAAAATAAGATTTTTTAATAAAAAAATGAAAACTTTAATTTTCAAGTAAAAACGATTATTATCTGCACAAATTAAAAATTCGAATTTCCAGTTAAAAAAATTAATTTTTGACTAAATTTTTTTTTTTCAAATAAACTTCTAGATTTAACTAATTAAATAAATTTGTTAAAAGATAGTTTTACATAAAAACCATGCAATTGAATTTTCAACCAAAAAATATTGATTCTTAATAAAAAATTTAATAGCTAAATTTTCAGCTAAAAACTGTCAATTTTCAACAAAAAATCAACCAAGAAATCAAATGTTTAACGAAAAAAGATAAATTATTAAGAAATAGCTAAATTCTCAGTTAAGAAAAAAATAATTTTCTATAAAAAAGGGATTCTTAACAAAACAGTTTAATCTTCAATCAATAAGATGAATTACTTATTAAATCCAATAAAAAATTTTTAACAAAATAGTTGAATTTTCAACTAAAAAATATTTTTTACCATCAAAATTAGACGAATCTTCAAAAAATATGTTCTCAGGCTGAATTTTTAGAGAAAAAGTCGAATTTTTAAACAAATAATAAATTTTTTAAGCCAAACGACGATTTTTTCAGAAGACTTTGCAACAAAAAAAGTTCATTTTTAATCAAGAATTAGTTGATTAATTTGTAAGTAAAAATCGTATTTTTAACCAAAAACTAACAATTTGAAAACTAAAAATAGAATAATATAACTTTTAGTTTAAAAAAATAGTTTTTAACAAAAAAATTAATTAAAAAAAAACAACAAACTTTGAACAAAATAATTGAACGTTGAAGCAATAAAATGAATTTTTAACAAATTAGTTTAACCTTTAACCAAGTATTCCAATTTTAAACAAAAAAAAATATAATTTTTTATTAAAAAAATTAATAGTTTAATTTTCAAGTAAAAACAAGTAAAAAAGTAAAAACAAATAAATAATCGAATTTTCAGTTAAGAAAATTTATTTTCAACGTAATTTTTTTTTAACTTTTATATTTAACCAATTAAATAAAATTTTAACAAGATATTTTATCAGACAAACCATGTAATTGAATTTTCAGCCAAAAATATTAATTCTTAATAAAAACTTCCTTAGCTAAATTTTCAACTAAAAACAATCAAATTTTAGCCAAAAATAGAATAGTTAAGTTTTCAGTTAAGAAAAACGATTTTCAGCAACAAAAAAAAAAGAAATTTGCATTCAAACAATAAAATTTATTTCTAACAATGTAGTTCAAATTTCAACTAAGGAATCGAATTTTTAACGAAAAAAGATAAATTAATAATAAAAACTTTAATGTTTGAGTTTTCGACTAAAAACTATCAATTTTTAACCAAAATAGAAATAGCTAAATTTTCAGTTAGGAAAAAAAAATTGTCTATAAAAAAAGAAATTCCTAACAAAACAGTTAATTCTTTAATCAATAAGATGAATTTTTAACAAATTAGTTTCACTTTTAACAAATGAATCGAATTTGAACAAAAAAATGAATTTTTAGTAACGAAAGTTAATTTTTAGCGAAATAGTACAATTTTTAACCGAAAGAGATTAATTCTCAACCAAGCATATAAGAGAAGAATTTTTATTTAAAAATATTTGACTTTAAACGAAAAATATTCCTATACGAAAAAGACGAATTTTCAACTAAAAACTAAAAATTTGAAACCAAAAACAGAATAATTCAACTTTAGTTTAAAACAATAGTTTTAAATACAAAAATGAATTTTAAAAAACGAATTTTGAACAAAATAGTTCAATGTTGAAGCAATAAAATGAATTTTTAAGTAATAATTAGTTTAACTTTCAACAAAGGATTCCAATTTTAAACCAAAAAATATGACTTTTTAATAAAAAAATTAATGTTTTCATTTTCAAATCAAAACGATCTATTATCTGCATAAATTAAATAATCGAATTTTCAGTTAAGAAAATTAATTTTTAACAAAAATTTTATTTTCCAAAAAACTTCTATATTTTAACAAATAAATAGATTTTTAACAGGATAGTTTAACAAACAAACCATGTATTTAAATTTTCAGTCAAAAAATATTAATTCTTAATAAAAACTTTAATAGCTAAATTTTCAACTAAAAACTATTAATTTTCAATAAAAAATAGAATAGTTAAGTTTTCAGTTAAAAAAATCGATTTTTAGCCACACAAAAAACGAATTTGCATTCAAAAGATAAAAGATAAATTATTAATAAAAACTTTAATGTTTTAGTTTTTGACTAAAAACTATAAATTTTTAACCAAAATAAAAATAGCTAAATTTTCAATTAAGAAAAAATTAATTTTCTAAACAAGAAGGAATTCTTAACAAAATAGTTGAATGTTGAAGCAATAAAATGAAATTTTTAAAAAATTCTTTAACTTTCAACCAAACATTTCAATTTTAAACAAAAAAATATGATTTTTTAAGAAAAGAATTAATAGTGTAATTTTCAAATAAAAACAAAAAAATAAATAAGTAAATAAAAAAACCTGCACAAATTAAATAATCGAATTTTCATTTAAGAAAATTAATTTTTAAAATTTTTTAACTAAAATTTTCTTTTCAAAAAAACTTCTATATTTAACAAATTAAATAAATTATTAACAAGATAGTTTAACAGACAAAATATGCAATTGAATTTTTAGTAAAAAAATATTAATTCTTAATTAAAAATTTAAGAGCTACATTTTTAACTAAAAACTATCAATTTTCAACCAAAAATAGAATAGTTAAATTTTCAGTTTAAAAAATTGATTTTTAGCCACATAAAAGCGAATTTGCATTCAAAAGATAAAAGATAAATTATTAACAAAAACTTTAATGTTTGAATTTTCGACTAAAAACTATGAATTATTAAACAAAAAAGAAAGTTAAATTTTCAATAAGGAAAAAAATTAATTTTCTATAGAAAAAGGAATTTTTAACAAAATAATTCAATGATGAAGGAATAAAATGAATTTTTAACAAATTAATTTAAATATCAATAGAGGAGTCCAACTTTAATCAAAAAAATAAGATTTTTTAATAAAAAAATTATTATTGTATTTTTCAAATAAAAACGAAAAAATAAATTAGTAAATAAAAAACCTGCACAAATGACATAATCAAATTTTCATTTGATAAAATTAATTTTTAACTAAAATTTTCTTTTCAAAAAAACTTTTATATTTAACCAATTAAATAAATTTTTAACAAGAAAGTTTAAAAGACAAACCATGTAATTGAAATTTCAGCCAAAAATATTAATTCTTAATAAAAACGATGAACGAAGATAAAAGATAAATTATTAATAAAAACTTTAATGTTTGAGTTTTCGACCAAAGACTATAAATTTTTAATCAAAATAGAAATAGATAAATTTTCAGTTAAGAAAAAAATTAATTTTCTATAAAAAAAGGAATTTTTTAAACACCAGTTAAATCTTCAATCAATAAGACGAATTTTTAACAAATTAGTTTCATATTTAACTAATGACTCGAATTTTAACGAAAAAAAAATGAATTTTGAATAACGAAAGTTAATTTTCAGCGAAATAGTACAATTTTTAACCAAAAGAGTTTAATTCTGAATCAAGCAAATAATAGAAGAATTTTCATTAGAAATAATTGACTTTCAACGAAAAATAGAGGGACTATAAAAATTACTTTTCCACAAAGTAATTTATTTTAATTTATTTTTATTTTAATTTTATTTTAATTTTGAAGTAAAAATATAATTTTCAACTAATAACTAACAATTTTAAACCAAAAATAGAATTATTTTGACTTTCAACCAAAGATTCCAATTTTAAACAAAAAATATGATTTTTTAATAAAAAAATTAATAGTTTAATTTTCTAGTAAAAACGATCTATTATCTGCACAAATTAAATAATCAAAAAATATTAATTCTTAATAAAAACTTTAATAGCTAAATTTTCAACAAAATCTTTCAATTTTCAACCAAAAATAGAATAATTAACTTTCAGTTAAAAAATTCGATTTTCAGAGAAAAAAAAACGAATTTGCATTCAAAAGATAAAAGAAAAATTATTAATAAAAACTATAATGTTTGAGTTTTCGACTAAAAACTATAAGTTTTGAACCAAAATAGAAATAGCTAAATTTTCAGTCAAGAAAAAAATTAATTTTCTATAAAAAAAGGAATTCTTAACAAAATAGTGCAATGTTGAAGCAATAAAATGAATTTTTTAAAAATTAGTTTAACTTTTAACCAAGAATTCCTATTTTAAACAAAAAAATATGATTTCTAAATAAAAAAATTAATAGTTTAATTTTTAAGTAAAAACGATCTAATACCTGCACAAATTAAATCATCGAATTTTCAGTTAAGAAAATTAGTTTTTAACTAAATTTTTTTTAACTTCTATATTTAACCAATTAAATAAATTTTTAACAAGAAAGTTTAAAAGACAAACCATGTAATTGAATTTTCAGTCAAAAAATATTAAGTCTTAATAAAAACTTTAATAGCTAAATTTTCAACTAAAAACTATCAATTTTCAACCAAAAATAAAATAGTTAAGTTTTTAGTTAAAATTTTTAAAGATTTTTTTAACTGAAAACTTAACTATTCTATTTTTGATTGAAAATTGATAGTTTTTAGTTAAAAATTTAGCTAATGAAGTTTTGATTAAGGATTCAATAAATAATATTCAATTACATTTTTTCCTGTTAATCTATCTTGTTAAAAATTTATTTAATAGGTTAAATATAGAAGTTTTTTTGAAAAGAAAATTTTAGTTAAAAATTAATTTTCATAACTGAAAATTCGATTATTTAATTTGTGCAGATAATAGATCGTTTTTATTTAAAAATTAAAATATGAATTTTTTATTAAAAAATCATATTTTTTCGTTTAAAATTTGAATCCTTGGTTGAAAGTTAAAATAATTTAAAAAAAATTCATTTTATTACTTCAACATTGAACTATTTTGTTCAAAATTCTTTTTTTTTTGGAATGTTAATTTTTTTGTTAAAAACTATTTTTTTGAACTAAAAATTAAATTATTCTATTTTTGGCTTGAAATTGCTAGTGTTTAGTTGAAAAATCGATTTTTAATAAAAAATTAATTAACTAATTCTTGGTTAAAAATGAGCTTTTTTTGTTGCAAAGTCTTCTAAAAAAATCATCGTTTGGTTTAAAAAGTTAATTATTTATTTAAAAATTCGACTATTTCGCTAAAAATTGAGCTTGAGAACTCTTTTTTTTAAGATTCGTCTAACTTTGGTAGAAAATATTCTTTGATTAAAAATTGTACTATTTTGCTGAAAATTAACTTTCGTTATTGACAATTCATTTTTTGTTGTTGTTAAAATTCGAGTCATTTGTTAAAAGTGAAACTAATTTGTTAAAAATTCATCTTATTGATTGAAGATTAAAAATAAACTAATAATTAGGTTTTCAAAAAAATAATAGAATTTTTAACCAAAGAGATGAATACTCTGAACCCAAAATATAATAGTAGACATTCAATAAAAAAGAATTAACTATCAACCAAAAATAGTTCGATTTTCTTATTATTTTCAATTATTTCAGTTCCTATTCAAGCGGAAAATGATAAATTGGGAAAGTTTTTTGAAAAAATGGGAAAAAGGGGAAAAGAGTGAATTTTAAAAAAAAATCAGTGTGCGTATAATTTGAATGTTAGCACAGAAGGACCGGCTGAAGTTCGCATTTTATCAAATATAAAAATAGCGCCAGACTCACTTGAATATACTTTTTTAATCTGATACGTTGCTTGCGGCACCTGGGCTTCTGAAAATAGCAGGAGAAATTTTTTGAGATTCAATGTGTAAAAAATTAAACATAAAATATAAAAACCTTCTCGAGAATAGCATTAATAATTAAAGTTTAGTTTTTCTTGCAAAAATGACAATAGTGATTTTATTATACAAGTGGAACGAATCAAACAATTGTGAAAGGGAAGAGAAACGCGCCTGTTATTCGGTATAAGGTTACACTATAAATAGCACTATAAATAATTTCATTTTACAGTTTCTTATAATTTTATTACAGTCAAATATTATTTATACAATTATCCACTATTATGCAAATATTTTGTTTTCCAGAGAAAAATTATTCGACGCGTATTTTTCAAATTATAAAAAAAATATTTCCGAGTATTCACGATTTTTTGAACTCACAGGCTTTAAAAATAATTAAGATTCATTTTTTAAATAAGGAAGACATTCATTTTTTATTTTTTCTTGCAAATAAAAATTTCTTAACCACAGAAATATTTTGGCTCGTATAAATTTACTGAACGTGGTCTCAAAATTTTTTAATTAGATTAAATAAGAAAGCAAATAAAAAAATAATTTAAAATTCATCCATTTCTTAGAAAAATTTTTTATACTTAAATTTGTTTATAGATACTAAAAATAAAATGAAATGTGTTCAACAAATGAACGTCGCAACATTTTTTAATGAATATTTGATAAAGTACTTATTTACATTTTTTTTTAAATATTTTAGTGCAACAAATGAGATGAATCTTCGTTTGATAAAATTAATTTTAAAGAAATTAGTCTGAAATTTTCAGTTTTAGTTCAAAAAAATATTTTTGCAACCAACAAAAAGGAGGATTTTTTAAAGAAAAAATTTAATTTTTCACCAAAGAGGTGAATTTTAACCATAAAAGATTAATTTTCTCAACGAAAAATTGAGTTTCAACAAAAAAAAACACGAATTTTTTTAACGAAATAGTTATGTCCTCAATTAAGAATATCTAGCGAAATTGTTCAACTTTTTAACTAAAAAAAAAAATGAATTTTTAGCCAAACAGTTCAATTTTCAATTTAAAAAAATAATTTTTTTATCGTTAAATTTAATGGTTTAAATTTCAGTTGAAAATTAATTTAAAAAAAAAACGAATTTCGACCGAGTAGTTCAATTTTCAACCAATGAGAGGAATTTTCAACTAAAATGACAAACTTTTAACTGAAATAGTTCAATTTTCATGTAAAAAAATATATTTTTGATGAAAAGCAACGATTTTTCAACAAAATAGTAATATTTTTAACTAAAAATATAAATTTTTAATATAAAATGAAGAATATTCATATAAGAAAAGCCTTTTTAACAAAAAATTGATAATTTTTTAAAGGAAAATGTATGAATGGTTGATATTTCAAGCAAAACAGATTTTAAGTTTTAATGAAAAGTAGTTGGAGTCAACAGAAATATTCGAATTTTTACCTAAATATATATTAAATTTCATCAAAATAGTTAAGTTTTCAACCAATAGGATACTTTTTAACAAAATTATTTAATTTTCAGCAAATTGTAATAATTTTTAACAAAATAGTTAAATTTTTAACCAAGAATATCAATTTTTATCTAAAAAAGTTACATCATAAAAGATGAATTTTTGTCATAATATTGTTAAGTTTTTTATTAAAAAAAATAATTTTCAAACAAGAATTTTAATTCTCTACAACAATATGAAATTTTAAGAAAATAAATGCATTTTCATCTCAGGAAGACAAATTTTGATAAAAACTGAAATAGTTAAATTTTTAGTGAAATAAATCAATTTTTAACTAAAAAATTAATTTTCTAGAAATTGTTGACGTGAGACAATTTCTAAAAAATTTATTTTTAAGGGTCAATACAATCCTCTAACGATTATTATTTAAAAATTTTTTTTCAAAAAACTCTTCAAAATTTTAGATCAAATTATTGTCAACTAAAATCAAGTATCCTTAACCAGACAAATGAATTTTTAATTAAGTAGTTTAATATTTAACTAAACAGTTAAATTTTAACTAAGAAAGATAAGCTTTTAACTAAAAATGGAATGGTTAAATTTTTAGTTGAAAAATTATTTTAAAAAAAACAAACAAACATTGTTAACAATATAGTTAAATTTTCTATCAAAATAGTAGAATATACAACCCAAAAGGACAACTTTACAACAAAAAAATTATTTTTTTAACAAATTGGTTTAATTTTCAACCGAAATCATGAATTTTTAACAAAAACGATTAATTTTCTATCGAAAAAGACGAATTTTGAAAAAAGACACGAATTTTTTAACAATGTTTAAATTTTGTACCAAATTATTTTTAACTAAAATCAAGAATCTTCAATCAGTAAACTAAATTTTTAATTAAGTACTTTAAAATTCAACTAAACAGTTTAATTTGTAAACGAAAAATATAAATTAAAAAAAAGATTAAAAGCGAAGATTAATTTTCTACCGAAAAAGACGAATTTTGAAAAAAAGATACGAATTTTCAACTAAAAAAGATCAATATTGAAACGAAAATTAAATATTTAAAATTTCAGATATGAAAATGAATTTTTAACAAAAAAAAAGTGAATTTTTAACAAAATATTTAAATTTTGAACCAAATCATTTTTAACTAAGATCAAGAACTTTTAAAAATAAAACTAAATTTTTAAGTAAGTAGTTAAACATTTAACTAAGCAGTTTAATTTTTAAATAAAAAATGAAAAGTTAAATTTTCAGTAAAAAAAGTTAATTTTCAATGATAGAAAACAAAAAAAAATTTTAACAATATATGTAGTTAAATTTTTTAACAAACATAGTTGAATTTAGAACATAGAAAGACGAATTTAAGAAAAAAGATCTTTTAATAAAATTGTTGAATTTCCCAGGAGAATTAAATAAATATCCGTGTATAGAATTTTCAAATTCAGAAAAAAAGTGGTCTCAAAAATTTTCAAAATGTGCTCACTTTTTG
>JAAAKG020109551.1:0-38871 GCA_010014905.2 Druon quercuslanigerum | reverse complement strand
TTTTAGTTTCTCTATGAATCTCATTCTAGAATTTGAATTTTAAATTTAGTATTGGAAGATTAGAACTTTTTATTTTATATGTCCTTTAGTCAATTCTCTAATGCAGTGCGACGTTACCAGATTAAAATCTTTTAACATAGGGAAGTAAAAATAGGACGATGAACGAAAATTTTCAGTTCTATAATATTTTAGTTTAGTGCCACGTCACAGATCTGAAATCTTTTAACCTATGGAATTAAAAAAAAGACTACTAATGCAATGTTTTAGTTTCTGCATGAATCTCAATCTAGAATTTGAATTTTAAATTTAGTATTGGAAGGTTAACGTTTTTTATTTTAAATAGTCTTTAGTCAATTCTTTAATGTAGTCCCACGTTACCATATTGGAATCTTTCAACAAAGGAAAGGAATACTAGGACAACTACCGGAATTTTTTAGTTCTCTAATATTTGTTTTTGTTTTAAATGTTTTTTAGTCATTTTTTTATTGCAGTGTTACGTTACCAGATTCGAATCTTCTAACATCTGAAACTGAAAGTGGACGATTGACGCAATTATTCAGTTCTCTAATATCTTAGACTAGTGCTACGTTGTCGGTTAAGTTGATGTAAACAATGATTTTAAAATGAGAGGTATTTTCCTATTTTTAAATTTATTTTGGTGTCTTCTCAGCTCTTAAATATGGGTAATTTTTTGAAATTTTTAAAAAACGAAAAGCTACGTTCACTTTGATTTTTAATAATGAGTAATTTTATAGCTGTAATATATTTTATATTTTATTTTAATTTTCGAAATGATTACTACGAATTCCGCGCATTTAGATATATTTTTACATATCGTTATTGTAAATTACTATATTTTAATTGCATTCTATCTTTCATTGTTATTGTTATGGTACATAGAATAATTTTTGCGAGCATTCATAGGGCTGTCTTTAACATTATGTCTCTGAACTCGAACTGCGGGAAGTCGGAAAGGGGTACGAGTTTGACCAAGGTTATTTCTGTAATCGGTCAACAGGATTTCTTTACACCCTTAAGCGATTTTGGGGAAGGGTAGGGGTTGGCCAAAATTATTTCTGTGGCCGGTCATAGAAAGCCTGCGGCCCGCACAGGATATTTAAAAGGGGTTTAACCAACATTATTTCTGTGACCACTCAAGAGGGTGCCTTTCCGCCCGCACGAGATCTTAGAAAGGGGTAGGGGTTTGACAAGCATTATTTCTGTGACCGGTCTATAACATAATAACTCTGAAATCACATGATCCTACTCTTAGACATCTGACAGTAGATCCGTATACTTAGCGCCGCCACCAAGGAAAATTGAAAAATGAAATACGCCGCCACCTATGAAAAGTCAGCAAAAACTATTATGATGAGATGAACGATTAGGGCAGATTTTTTTCTTTTTGTTTGCTCTATATTGACTTGTAATATGTATCCCTAATAATTTATCTCTAATAATTCCTCCCGAAAACTACCCTTCCATGTAAATCTATCTAGCGGAACTTACATATTATATGAAACGTTTCAACAATAATAATATTAAACAAATACTGAAAGCGGATACCTCTTCCTATTTTTTTGCTCTCCAATAAAACCTGCGCCAAAAAACTACCCCCAAGTTATTAATGTTAGTGGATATTATTTTTTCTTTTTTCGCTCTCCGATGACATATAGCACTTGCGCCAAAAACTACCCTTCAGTACTACATATCTACCCCTCGTCATCAAAAACGTTCTAAATGTGTTCATGGGGGTAGGTTTGTATGAATAAGGGGTAGTTTATGTAGAACGTCTTATATAGAATCGGAGCGGAAAAAAGAGCAAAAAATATCCACTAACAGTGTTTCCTAAATTTTATTGTTTTTGATACGTTTAATATAATTATTTGTCAGTTCCACTAGAAACATTAACATAAAAGGGTAGTTTTCGGAAAAAATTATAAGAGGTATAAATTTTAGAGTGATAAGTGATAAATTTAAAATTCTAGAATATCTTTACGTTATTTAAGGTTTCTTAATACACATTTAGAACGAATTTGATCAAAAGGGGTAGGTATTTATGACTTAGGGATAGTTTTTTGGGAGAAGTATTACATGTAATCTGTGAGCAAAAAAAGGGAAAGAATTTCCCCTAATCGTCGATCTCATTATAATAATTTTTCGTGAGTTTTCATAGGTGGCGGCGCTAAGTGGACGACGTGCTAGCGCTACCATCCTTTTCTCTATTTTACAGGTACTACAATGCATTTAAAGAAACAGTTGTCGACGTTGCTAATAAAAAGTAATTAAAATGTTTCTATCGATCTCGATATTCATTTGATAAAGAATATTATGGACTTTCATTAATTTAATGCACTTTATTTTGCTGGACAAGTTTCTGGCACAATTGATCCAACGCACCTGGATTGGCGGCACCGAGCGCATTACATCTCGCGACAGAAAAATTTATATCACCCGCAGTTTTTTTCGGCCTTAAATTTTAAACATGTATTTCTGGGTGAATACGCAATAGATAAATAAAAAAAAAATTATTTTTAAAATCATTTTTGTGAGAAGGTCCCCTTAAAAATACAATTAATATAATTCGTAGAGTTCCGGGTTGTGGGGAGTGAGATATAAAAAATGGAGAAAAAGTGAAGTAAGGGAGTAAGAATGATAATTAATAAGATAGTAAAATAATGTTTTGAGGAAAAAATTGGTTATGGGAGTAATATGTGTTAAGGAAGAGAATAATGGGAGAGAAATAGATTATGAAACACATGGGGGTGAACTAGGGTAAGGATAGGGGAATGGGAAACTGGAAAAGAAAGACAAATTGAACAGTTTCAATAATAATGTATCAAAGTGAAAGTGGTAGCGAGAAGTTTATATAATTGAAAGACTGCATAAATCCTAATTTTATTAAGCTAACCCGTAGCGGAATTTGCAACCACAAATCCCCCTACCTAAGTGCTGATCTTCTGACTATCAGTTACCGATACAGAGTACAGAAATTTCATAATTTTTTTTTTTTTGCTGAAGTCGCTGCTGTGAATAATCAGTCTAATACTTATGATACGGAAATTCAACATCCCCCGCCTAATAATGGCGAAATTACAATTAAAAGATTTGTAAATGGCGTTCCTGTAGCTCGGCTGTTGCTTCGTGGAGACATCGTAACTGATGCAAGAATTACAGAACGCTGTGGTAAATATGGGCACGCTACTGTGCAATTTAGTGATGGCACTAGGTTGTATGCATGTCTCGAACCCGGCCCTAATTATGACGAAACTTTGAACGTGGGTAATAATTCTGGTTCTCAAAAATTCCTCGCTGCTGTGCAAAGACTAAACCAGCCTAGCTTAGAAGCCTATCTTATACCTAACAATCTACCACGTGATGAGCGTATGGCTGCAATACGAATATCCCAAGACATGCGTTCCAGACGTCCACCAGTCGGGCATGTTGGTTATGTAAAGTCGCCTGAAGTTCATGTTGGCGGAGAGTTATTTAAAATTTTGAGAAGATTTTAATTTTGATCAGGATTTTTGATTTATTGGACCCACACAGAAATTGTACATTGACTCCTGACACTTCTTTGCAAATACTTATGGTGATTATGATAATATTTTTAATCTCTCCTTTCAATAACGATCTGTGCTCGGAAGTTTTGGTTTTCTGCAGTTTTCCACTTCTCTGATCGAATGTATTGGCAAATGCGCGTGCTTGTAATAAAAATCCGACTGCAGGCGGTAACAGATCTTAGAAGTTTAAAATTCCTACATTATTGAGTACATGAAGAATTGCTCAGAGTGTTTTTAATAAAGTTGGAGAAATCGGGGATTTTGGAAGGGATATAAGTTAAAGGGTTTAATGCCTAACATTATTCTTGCTCTAATGTTAAAAGATATAATATAAAATTATATAAATTATGAATCATAAGGTGAAAAACAAAAGGTGCCTAGATACTTCTGAATGTTTTATAAGTAATAAATATAGAAAAAATATAAAAATTATAAATTTAACAATTCCCTCTCCAGACTATCGCGAATATTTTCTAAAAATCTCGGGTCAATCGAAATTTTACACAAGATTTTACATCGATTAAAAGATCAGTTTTATATCTTGCTACTAATATGAGTCAAGAAGAATTGAAATAATTTTTATTATTTGTCATCCAGAGGCCTCAATAAAGATATCGAAAAAGGTTGGGCTGAGGTAAACATGTTGTATGTAATATTTATAAATCTCATAATGACACCTACTTTTTATTGAAAGGCACAGGTTAGTCATGAACGACATAATATTTCAAAAACAAAGATACATTGGACTCGGAATCTTTATGACTGTACATCAATTTTTATTATTTCTTGAAATGTTTTTTAGATTAGTTTATTTTTAGTTATTATAATTAATGTTTAGATAAAAAAACATTCACTGAAGTATTTTAAAATAGAGAGACGGAAAAGAAGGTCGACAGACAAAAAAACATCATTATCCTAAGTTGCCATTCGTATCTCGAAGATTTCTTTTGAGCCAAAACACTTTCTCACTCCAATGAATTAGTTTTAGAAAACCTCCGTATACGTTTGTTAAAAGATACGCAGATAACAATATGTCACAACTAAGCCCGCATGGTGCGCGTACAATGTGCAGAATGAGCGACACGTCGTGATGGCGAAAATGCTGATTTATGTGACCTCATATGAGTCGCATTTGCGCCGCCCTTTGTGCCCGCACGCGATTGTCGACAAACCGTCCTCATTTTATTATGATCATTTAAAACCCTTTTTAATATATGAGGGCTCGGATTAAGAATCGAGACGTAAATATTTTACGTACCAACTAAAGAGTCGTAGGTCAGAAAAATATTAGCTGATGGCGTTATCCCTCGCCGGCTGGCTATAAAACTATAAAACCACGGTATACGGCCGTATTTAAAATTAATTAAATTGACAAAAATACTTCTAATAAAAATTCTGTACAAATTATTGATAAGAAAAAAAGAAAGAAAAAAAACTAAATTAAGGTATTCTCTGGATCCTAACTAAATCTGCCACTCCCAGTTTGCAAAAGAAACCAATTTTATTCCTTCTTACTCAATTATGAAAGCTGATGCCGCGCGCACAATTCACGCAAGTTCAACCGTTTCTAGCGACGGATGACTCAAAAGTGCGTCAACGGTAACCGCAAAAAATTATCATTATACTTAAATAAGAATGATTGATAATGAAAGCCCACCCTAATCTTTACTGCTAGGAAAAAGACTCATTTCCTATAAGTCACTAATTGAGCGAACTTGATCAGCCAAAAATTACTCTTATTTCATTTTGGCAATGTATCTTAAAACTATTAAATTCAACTGAATGAAGTCGACCCTCAATTTTGTCAACATAAACCATTGCTCTCATTTATCTCTGGTATTCGACTTAACTATAAATCTTACAATAGTAAGTGCTTTATTTTAAATGGTTATATTACAAACATACCAAAGAATATTAATCATTTCCTATTTTGGTTTCAAAACCATAGTTTGTTTTTGGGACTCACAATGAGCCTTTGCTTGCAACATATACTTCCAAACTGAACTTTTGAGTCGATTTGCATTCCAACAGTTTCCAGTCTTTTTATAGTCTGAAATTAAATTATTCAAATGCATACGAGATTCAAATATTCGCGCGCGAGAAATCAAGCAATGGCCATTTAATGATCAGCAAATTGGCAGTCTGTCACATTCTGTTTTTTTAGTAAAGGTTGTTCCTTATAGGACGATCTTTTTATACTGAATCAAATTAGATTTTCCCCTCGTGTTTCGTTTCTGGTTGGACAAACAGCGATCCAATAGAGTGATAGCTAATCCACAATGGCGAGCAGCGAGGGCAGTGCGCAGGCATTGCTGACAACATAGCAGTGCGCCGTCACCGGGAGAGCCCCGCAGTGGGTAACCTACAAATCCCTACATAACCTTACATAAGCGTTTATAACAAGTGGCTTAAGCTCGTCCTCAATTTTTCTCTCCCACCTTACTTCTAAACGAAATAGGTTATCGCTCTGAAAGTTCAGGAAATAAAAGAGGCGGCAATAAAGTGCATGTTACTGCTTTGTTCCGGTGGAAATTCGGGAGAAAAAAATTTCGAAGAAAATGAAACTGGAAGCTATATTGGAACATTTTCCCCCTGGTCTTTGGTCCTAAATAATTATAATTATGACATTTTCTTCTGATTGCTAATTTGGAGAAATAGTTATAGAACACTGCAAGTAATTTTCAATGTTATTAACGGGCTAGTTATAGGATTTATATTTATCAAAGTAGAGAAAAATAAAAAAAATCGCTAATGAACATTATATACAAATAATGCAAAAATTAATGTTGCACTTGAAATGCAAATAAACAAATTTTGTCTGACATACGTATCAGCTGTGTCAGAGCAGCACTATCGGAGTGAGTAGACAACTTCGAACTTCTACAGGCATATGGTTAATACAAATTGCATGATTACCAACAGAGAAATATAAAAGCGAAACTTCTGCGTTAAGCCTAAATGCGTCTGTCTATATTTTTTATTTTTATAATTAAACTTTTTTATTCCTTCCACAATGTGTCTTTTCACAAAGGTTCGTTTTATATTTTATAACATCTTCCGAAATTTTTCTCAGCGTTATTTGAACTTTTATTTTTAAATATGAGTGAAAAAATATTGATCTCAGGACTGACTTGATCCGATTGTCCACTCGCTCTATTGCCTTAATTTGTTTACCAACTATTTTCTTGCCTTGACTTTTGTTTATTGTTGCAGCTCCGTTTATTTATTCATTGTCCTTCACATACCTAAATCATTCTGGTGGGGTATCAAAATTTTAAAAGCAAACTTAACCCTTTGACAGGAAGAAAAGGGATCATACATGTACATGGGATTACAAATGCCTTTAGCTCAATTATATTTATTTACATTCTTTATATTTGAAAGTAACTATATGAATCATTTTAAATTCAGAGGGACCTGCAAATTTCCAGTAGGGAAAATTGTACAATCTTCTAGGAGGAATTGCTGCTATTTCGATGTTTAGTTATTGTAGATAAGTTCTCATTCTGACGAACAGAGGCACGTATGAGTTTGTATGTTTCTTGTACCCGATAAGGAATTTCCCCAAAAAAATGTGCTTATTTGCAGGATTATTTGGCGTGCAAGGTATTGTAATAGAGTGAATCAGGCTAAGCTGCTTTCTTCGACGAGCTAGTTGTGGTTCTTGGGTTTCTGCGAGAATGCTACTTATCGGGCTGGAAAAAAATGCTCCCCAAGCGATTCTCAGGCATGTATTATGTTTGCGAGAGATGTTTTCTAGGTCGCTGGATTTATCAGGGTTATTAATTGAGGATCCATAATCTAGTTTAGATCTAAGAAAGTCCTTGTAGATGTTAGTTAGTACATTTTGGTCTGTTCCCAAATTGCTTTTGGGATGGGTTATTATGACGTTGAGTCTGTGCTTATACTATTCTTCAGATATCTAAGGTGAAGATGCCACGTAAATTTTTTATACGAGATAAGCGCAATAATGCTGATTCTTTCAAAAACTTTCAATGCTTAGTTATTCAAAAGAAATCTCGGATTCTGATTATCCGATTTACTTTTAGAGAAGACGATAAAAGTTGTTTTTGCTTAAAAAAAAAAAACAAATCCAGTCTGTCCATCCCAATCTTGCAGTTTATTAAGACAGTCTTAAATAAGTTCTTGTGTTGTTTGTAGATCTTTTTCACTAAATAAGATTTCCATACCGTCGGCAAAAAGAATTTTTCTGACAGGTTGAGGAATACAGGGCGTTACAACATTGAATGAGATTAGAAATAGCGTAGCAATCTAAACAGATCCTTGGGGATCTCCATTTGCGATATTAGTTTGTTTCGAAAGGTAACCATTTAATATAAATTGTATAAGTCTCTTAAGAAGGAAAGTTGTGATCAAATTTATCATGAAACCATCTACACCCTTGCCAAGTACCATTTTTAAGATGCAATCTTTTCAGACCATTTCATGGAATTTTTCAATATCTAAAGAAACAGCTAAGAAATGTTGGTTTCTGATAAATGCGATATGTACCTTCGTTTCAAGTCATACAGGGGTTTCTGCAAAAACAAATGGAGTCTTTTAATTATAATTTTTTACATTAATTTACACATATTACATTCTACCACGATAAGTCGATAACTGCTAGCTTTGAGTTTATCCTTACCAGGCTTACGAGTTAAAACAATTAAAGATTCTCTCCATTTATTACGAAAAACTTTGTATATCCAAATACAGTTAAACAGAAGAAGAAGATAGAAGTAGAATATTAATAAACAATTTTTTGTTTTCATTTAATTTCCGGTCTCTAAGGCTCTCGTTTTCGATTATTGAAGGCAAGGAAATTTGGGTTGCAGTTTGCTATCCTCGAATTTGAGTCATAGTTATTCGCTAGCTCATCAGCAATTTTTTTTTGTGATTCGAAACGGTATATGACGTCCCCTCGATCATGTTAATACTTCTCCACACCTGTGAGCTTGCAGTCCTGTATTCAAGAAAAGAATCGATTTAAGAACTTTTATTACTTTGCCTACCGATTTGGAATGTATACAATGCTAATGCATATTTTAGATAGGATAAGCATAGACAAGGTAACAGCTTCAAGGTTACAAAATTACAAAATTACAAAATTACAAAATTCAAGGTTAAGCAAAATTGGTATTCAAGCAAAATTAATCCTTGAAACTTGTTTCCTAGAAATACCCTAATAGGTAGAAATTGATCTTTAACAAATAATGTAAGGAATTTTGGTCGATGGTAGAACCCATTTAAGTTATGCTGTATAATCTTCATAGTCATTAATAGAAAATAAGTATCATCGTTTTCTTTATCTTCTGAAATTAACAGAGACTCTTTATCAGAGCTGATGCTTGTATCACCTACTAACGATTTTTAAACTTTTTTAATAGTTTTGTGCATCTAAATTTTGCTACGATCTCTGTTAAGCTCTAGTAAAATTCTCTATCATCGTTATCAGAGCAGCGGCCTGGTGCTCTGCGGTGTTGAAACTGGTTCACGAAGACAGAAAACGACAGCAGAGGATGAGTTTTTCGACAATGAAGAAGATGGCTTATACGGACTTGAAATAGCAAACTAGGCATAAGTGCCGGAATTGTATAAACCTTGTGAACAACAATATTTTTTTATATATTGCAAAAATTTAAAAGCGTTTTTCTCAAAACCACGTTTTTTGTGATTGTGGAAGTCCTACACGGTGCAAAAATTAAGCAATTGCTATGATCTTTTTTCTACACCACTGTCATTTAGGCATATTAGCAACTCAACGTCCTGAAAAGACAAAAAAAGTCAGAATAAATATAAAACCACTGTTTATCAAACGGCTACGTTACTTTCCCGGGGAGGGAAGTGGGCTAATTTCGCTAACGAGAACGTATTGTAAAATAAAAATCTATCTTAACTTCTCAGGTTATCTCGATTATTGCAGTGCTTCAGTCATTTCTATCATGGAAAATGTTTCAGGATTTGGCTATGGGCGAAATACAGCAATCCCATTTTGCTGTCTTGCATATAAACCTGTGATTCCAGTTAACCCAATAAAGTTAGTTTATTCTTCCTCGGCAAAAGAAAAATATCCTAGAAGAGAAAAATGGAATCTGGCAATCTAATTGTTTAACTGATGGCGAGTCAACTCCTGATGTCCCTCGTCCTGAAATGACTCCTTCTCCTGACTGCCATAATTCTCATAAAAGTTCTCATCTTCCTGCCAGACGTAATTCTTCTGAAAGGTTTCTTACTCCTGTCAGCTGTCATTCTCCGGTTTCTTTAGCCAGGAATTCTCCAACCTGAGAGTGGAGCCTTTTCTTCGTGCCAGGTCTAGGTCCCCTCCTGCTATTCGTTTTCTTTTACGCGCACATGGACTTTAACTTGAACAACTTAGATCTGCTAGGCTTCATTCCCAGAAGAATCAGAAGAAAATCCCTTCAATCCATGGAAAGACAGATTGCTGATCAGTCACTTTTCAAATCAATCAAATACTGGAACACTTGTCGAGTTGAGTACAAGCGCCTCGAATGTATGGAATAAGCGAAACTTTCTAGAGCGGACATTGGTGGGGAGGAGATAACCAATATCAATTTTCTGTTTGTTTTGAAGCTTCACTTCTTCTAGCCATTCTCCGCGCGAAACTTTAAAAAAATTTATTTTGATTTTGCACCTTGTCTAGCACCTAAATATATCTTACCTAATACCATTTCACTCATTTCTCACCATTCGTACAAAACCTTTAGTTAAAATTAAAGAAGTTAAAATGAGATTAAAATCAAATTTAAAATCCTGCTTAACGTCCAATGAAATTAATTTGCAGAGTTCCTAAAAAAACCAAGAATCCATCGACCAAATTCGGACAACCACCGTAAAATGTGCCTATTGAAATTTTAAAACAATAAATAAAGAAAAGTACTTTTTTCTCCTAAAAAGAAATGAAAATAATTTTTTTCCTCAGTGGACAAAAATAAAAAAGAGGAGAAAAATTATTTTCTTTCCTTTTTTAGAAGAGAAAAGTATTTTTCTTTATTTGTTGATTTCAAATTTCAATAGAAAAATTATTCATATATAACATAAGTTACAAAAAAACATAATGATAACATTACGAAATTTCAGAAAAAACAGACGAATTTTGTCGACGCACAGACTTATTTAAAGTATTTCAAATCAGTCCAATTTTTTAAATAATTTTGAATCTTTTTCTAAGCTCTAAATATCTCTTAAAATTACAGTAAAGGTTTTAGAAAAAAATAAAAGGCGAACAAATTGAAGAAATCCTTCAAACAAAACATGTATTCGATTTTTCAAGTATTTCTTATGCAAAAAGCCCATTTTCGAAAAAATGTTGGCCATCTAGTTTTGTACTGCAACCCTCCAGTTGACGTAATAAAATTGTTTTCCTGCAATCATTTTCAATAGCAAACGCTTTTGATTACTTTTTTTTCATTTGAATTGATTTTAAAAATATAAAATGGTGCATTCCGAAATTTAGGAGACAAAAAATAATATCTAGAGCTTTCGTAAGGTCCATGAAGAATATTATGTATTTTCCATAAAGAACCAAGAAATTTTTGTGAACATTATTCAGTCGTCAATATTGGGTCCTAAAGTACCCTGTATGTAAAAAATTAGATTTTTTTAGTTTTTAGTTTTTAGTTTTTATAATTTAGTTTTTTATAATCCAAATTTTAACTTAAAAAAGGAAACTTTTTGGAGAATTATATATTTATTTTTAGGTTTACCTTACAATATAAATTTTCGTTCAGAATTATCATATTTAATTTGAGTAGGCAATTCCGTAAAGCAACATAATAAAATTTCTAAACAGGTAATTGGTCACATCGAAAACAAAATTTATGACATAATTGGTATATTATCATAATGACGAAAAATGAAAAAGTGTATATAAATACTGATATCAGTTTTAAAAAATTTAGCTGACTATGTAATCTGATAAGGAATTATGATATTCGCAGTTGCATGGTTAATTGAATAATTTTTAATAGTAACAATTAGTTTTTCCTTTAATTTGGAAAGATGCAAATGTTTTCTCCTCTTGTATTATCCTTCGCAGTTATCCTGAATTCTATTGGTAAATATAATATATCTATAATTTTATGTACATTTTTCTACGACGTACCAAAATCAGAATTTGTGCAATTTAATCGTTATTTTGTCCCAATCCCTATTTTCTTTTAAACTTTATTCATTTGCTCCTAAATAAAGTAAAAATTCAATCTGAATTTTTTACAGCGAAATCAAGTAATCCGCAACTTACGTAATTCATGTTCTATGACGCAGTGATTACGTAAATCGTAGTGCAATGGTTTTCCGCATTTATTTTGGAAAATACAAAAAATTTCGGATAAGTGTTGAGACAAACGTTATAAATCCATTCAAAATATACATTTTTTATTCTGAATGTTTTTACTTTCTCATCATTTCTGATTGAGAAAGTATTAGAATTGTTGGAAACGTAACACGACAGTTTTTCAAAGAATCTCCAAGTTTAGAGACCCCCTGAACCCGAAAATCAAGTTTTTACATTGCGTCTGTCTGCCTGTCCTGCCGTGAACACGATAACGCTTGAAAAACTGTACGTATCAATTTAGTCTTTAGCATAATTTTTTAATGTGCGAAAAAAAGGACGAATTTGTTAACCAGGAATTTAAAATGGCCAAACAACGTGCGATATAAAAAAGACAAGTGAAGAAAAACATTTATTTTTTAAATCTCTCTGATATTATCACAAGAACTTTTTGGATTTTCTTGAAAAATCGAAAATTCAAATTCTGATTGCACAAAAAATTATGCTAACTGAAAAATTCAATTTTTGGTAAAACTATGCAGGATACGAAAAAAGATAAATTAACAAAAATTGTGATACAAAAAAGATCAACAAATTCTATATGAATCACTTCTCGATAGAAAGCGTACTTTTACTTTTATTTGTGGAAAATAGCATTGAAAATATAAAAAAAAAATTTATGGTAAAACGGTAGAAGTCACAGAAAAAGTGATTTAGAAAAAATTGTTTACCGGTGAAAGAGCTATAAATTTGTTATGAATCAATTTTTGATAGACGCAGTTTTGGCTTTAATCATAAAAATGGCATTACAAATAAAAATAAAATATTTGTGAGCAATCGAAAAAAAGTACGAAAACAAATTGTTTAAAAAAGTTATTCGCCCAGAAAAGGAGAGAAAAATTTGTAATAATTTATTACCTTCTTATCATTTATAAATCAGAAAATATTAGGTTGGCAAAATGACGTAAACTACGGAAAAAAGTCTTAAACAGAAATTATAGCTTTTAAAAAATCCTACTAAATGTAATATGGAAATAAAAAATTCAATATTACGCTAAAAGATACGAGCTACGTAAAAAATCTAAAAGAAGAATTGTAAGATATTTTGCTTTATCAATAAAAAATGAAATGAGAAGAAAAATCTTAATTTTAGCATGACAAGACGAGGTAGTCAAAAATGACTGAAAAAAAGGAATGTAGTTTTTTTATTTATTTCAAGGTAGTTCATAAAATATGCATTTACAAATATCTGTAACATAATCTTGACCTATACTTGATTAAGTAGAAAATTTAGGTTATGAAGACGTATATGAATACTGCGATCTAAAAGAGATATTTTTGATAAAGTTCTATTCAAGCATTACAAGTGCAAAGATTAAAAAACCGAGCGCGACGTGTAATCATGACTGAGCGCAAAAGGCGAGAAAACCCATCGTCGAGCGCAAAGCGCGCAATTCAACAGACGCGCGCCCTAGGCGCGCTCCAACTTGCTGCGTATCGCACGATGAGAATTTCCCCACGAAACGGGCAGATTTTTCCTTTAGGGGTAGAATAAAAATGAATCGATTTCAATGGAGCGATTCTGTTGTAAGCATATAAAGAAAATGACTCACAGCGAATCAAAATTAATCTGCTGTGAATTCTTCTGTCAGAAAAAAGGGAAAATATGAGAGTTATGCATGCTTTCTTTTGACGAGAATCTCGAATAGGAACACAGTGAACCACAGGAATGAATTTCATTTTGGAAATAGTTAAAAACGCTGTCGCACAATTTACCTGACGAAAGATAAAATTTATCTAACAAATGATAAAATTTATCTAATGAAAAATTAAATTTGTCTGATGGAAATGTTTGAAATTTGTGGTATGTCAAACGGCTGCGCCTAGGTTCACTAAAAAAATATCCTCCATAAATTTTAAAATCCTCGTGGTGTTCATTTTTTCAATCGTTTTACTTTCTTTTCTTCATTTTAATCAAAAAAATCATTTACCTCCACTTGCAGAGTACATAAGCTGCACTTTGGTTAGTTTATAGTGGTTGTTTTTGTTTACAAATTTCAAAGTCTTCATCAGAATCGGCAGAAACTTAAGGTTTGTTTAACAAAAGTGAAGGATCGAACTTGGCTGAGTGTTTCTGTCCTTTGAACGCCGAAGTTTTAGGCAGCCATGGCTCGGAACATAGAATACGTTACGCTACTAGCACCCCACTAGCGAACCTACAATAAATTCCAAAAACTAAAAAAACGCAACGAGATATAGTACTGGACCCCTACATACGGCTGTCAGAAGTATAATAGAGAATAGAATGAGAAAGAAAATAGAGAAAGTCTACCTGTCCTTTTCTAAAGATTGCGATTGTTAAATTGATCTTTTTATAATGAAAGCCAGATGGGAAATGATTAAAACTAATCACCATGCTTAGAAAAAGACAGGTAAACTTTGTCGATATTAGCGCTCTTTCTATTCGTATTATGACGTCTTTTAGAAATGACCGTAAGGCTTCCAGTTATAATAAGTGACAGCAGATATTTTAATTCGACTTAAAAGAAATTTTTTATTCAACAACAAAGTTACAACTTTTTGTTGCTAAAATTTTCCGTGATACCATATTTTCTAAGACTTTGAAATTTATTAAAAATCGTCATAAATAAATTAAATAAGTAACTCAAAATAATTTCTAGTGGGTTAGAGTAACTAGGAAAATGGTTAAAAATGTTATAAACAAATTAATTTACAAAAGTCATTTGTTCGTGATTCGCAATGATAGCTAATGTCAACTTCTAGCTTTTGTATAAAGTATCACAGATAATGATATGCGCTCAAAGTAAGTTAGGAATACATAATAATTGCCAATTATTTAAACAATTTTTATAAACAAATACACATTTTGATCATTTTTTCATGAATATCTCTGATTTTTTGTATGGAATCAATGCAAAATGTCTTGCAAAAGACTCTTTTCTGACATATTATTGATAGTGACAGAAACTGGTTATTATTTTTTTTTAAATTATGAACAAATGCACATTTTCACCATTTTTTAATAGGCTAGATTTTTATGCAGAATAAACTAAAATTTTTTTGGCAAAGACGACTTGCAAATAAATCTTTCTTGAAATAAAATAAAACAAATGAAGCAAATCAGGAACGACTTGAAGTTGCTGCAGCTATAGATAAATTCTTTTTGTATCAATTATACCTAAAAACAGTTGAATGTAGCAGAAGAAACTTCAAGTCGTTGTTGATTTATGTAACAAAGTAGATTTTATTTTGGATAATATTATTAATACGTCTTCTCTTGATGAAAGTAAGTTCATGGTTATAAGAAAAAAATTTGTTGACTCTTTTATGCCTTTATATAATAGAAAATGGAAAACTGTATGTAGGAAAAAAGCATTGTTTGTTCAAAATCATGCTAAAACCTTAGAAGCAGAGTTTAAGATACCTTTACTTTGCCCACCTATCCAAATTATCCAAAGCACTTTCATTTATCAAAAATGATTCCGATAGCGAATCTGGTACGCAGTTTCGTAAGGAAGATGATGACAAGAATAAATTGCAAAGAATCTTAGCGATGTACGTGGATTTAGGTTTGTCGAAGAGAAAATACAAAAAGCTAACAAAGTGCAATAAAGAAATAACTGGCAATGATTCATATCCGCCGTATTTTAAGATCTCCGAAGAGAAAAAAGCTTGTTATCCAGGAAACGGTGAGCATATAGAGACATCTAATTTACGAGCAAGTGTCCATTTCATAAGTTTACTCGGTCATAGAGCTAAGCGACTCTTTTTGTAAATGGAAAAAGATGATCTCGCTAATTTTTTTGGTAAAAAACTAGTGCTCTTTGGAAAGTGTGGTATGGACGATGCTTCTGCGCATGAGATGACACGGCAAAAGTGGTCAAAGTAGAGTGATGATGTGGATGCAAACGATGAATCTTATAACAGTGATTCTGAGAGTGAAGAAAACATTAGCTATCACAAGAGCCTTTTCACAGATACATCTTTCTTTTTGATTTTCTTCTTTCCTCTTCAATTAAAAGCAGATGATGATATTATTTGAACGAACAAAATACCTTCATCTGTCAATTTCTGTAGGACAATTAAATTAAAATTCCTTAAAGAAACTGATTCTCTTGTAAAGAAAATGTTCTCTCACCCTGTTGTCTAGTTAAGCGGCTCTGGTCGCGCAGTGGCCGCCGAGCGCTTCCGTTCCTTCAGCGAAACGTCCAGCCCTTGCATTCCTCGGGGAACGTTACGTTGACTGGCAGGGGGGGGGGGCTAGTTGCACCCGTTGGATGTTAATTCCCCCTTCATTAATCGCTTCCACGCTGACAGACCGTCCATCGGTGGTAAATGTACGGCCTGTGTCTGTCGTCATTGTTGCTGTTTTTTTTTAGATCCTTCGCTTAAGTAAACATAATATTAAAAGTTATCGAAAATCAAAGTTTGTTAATGCCTTATTTATTATTTAGGTACAATTATTCGAAGTTCAAATTCCGTCGATGGTTCCCGCAAAATCGTTTCGTGGGCAGCTCCATGAGGGACGGTGAGAATCGCTCCAGTGTTTTGAGAGCGGAAAGCAACAGAACGTCCGACCCGGGCTCCTATGTGGATGGACGGCGATCCGGTTTACGTGCGGTGAAATGTCGCATTGATACCGGCCTGCAACGGAAGTACACTCGGGACGACTTTCAAACCCCTCGGGCACGACGGGGAATTTAAACAGTCCCGGACGATGGGAGGACTGGTCTGGCCCCGCGGAGAATTGTTCCCATGGACGAGATTCGCCGGGGGAAACACGTAGCGGGGTTCTTTGTAGAAACTTGGCAATGGTAACGACCACGCGTTCCTCCTGTCTTGGAATAGCCGTCGCTTCCTAGGGTCCCGGGTGTCGTCGCCTCCTCGACGGATCTCCAGTAGATTCACAACCCCAGGAATGATCAAATGAGCCTTGGTAGGCGTGTACGCCGGGGCCGACACTCGGGGTGCTGCGGTGGTGGCGGGCCGGTTCTCTCGTCGTTCGTGTCCCTCCTCTAAGCGGCCACTTCCGGAGGAAGAGCGGCTTCTTCCTCCTACCTCTTTCGACGGCGCCTCGTCCAGCGATTAGGTCGCGAAACGCTGTTGGCCCTTGACATCAAAGGGAGTATTCGGGTCGCGGCTCCGAACACGCTTTGGACGTGCGGAACTGTCGGCCACCTGTCGACCCACCTGTAAAAATTCGCTCGGCCCGCTTTCTCCCTCTTTAGTACTGGCTTTACCAGTAACTTAGTACCTTAAGTACTTAATACCTTTTTGCTAACTAAGACACCACTGAAAGAGTCTAACTGATCGGGAGTAGAGCAACCTTTCAGCCGAAGCTCCATCGATCAGTGAAATGCACCGAACGATGACCTTATTTCGCGATAGGCACCACTGGGCTTGCCCAGGCACCACAAACACGCGATGACAACACTTAGCACCCGGCGTTCACAAATTTTTATTCTGTCCTATTCCTGTCTTTGTTGCTCCTCGTTTTCTATCTCACAGTGACACGAAATACGCTAACAAAACCGACACGATGAAATTCTTGCTAGATAAAGAGTCCGAGGTCTCTGTAAGCTTCGTGCAAATACTGACTCTCGATCTTCGAGGCTCTCTCTTGGTGACCGAACGCGAGGCGATCCGAGAGCAGTGGGAGCGGCGGCGAGCCCGCTGATAGGCTACGAGAACGACAACGGAGTCGCAACCGAACAGTGGGGATACGCTGCCTCGAGCGCACTACCTCGGTCTCCGAGCGTCGACGCTGAAAAGCAAGCAAACTCGTGGACAGAATCTCAAGAATCCTCAATTTTGTCACGAAGGACTTTCACTCAGAATTGCCTGTTGGAAAATTCCGGGCGAAAATCACGTAGACAGATTGCTGGATCCTTGAGGTTCTCATTTTGTCCAACTGACATACAACAAAAAAGTACAACTATTACATAAAGCTGTTGGAAAAAGTTTGTACTTATTCCATTGGTGTCAGTGGAATGAGTTTTGATATCAGCTTTGACTTGAAGTGTACGATGATTGATGGAAAGGTATGTAATATTCAAACTGGTCAGAAAGCATCTTCTCGCTGCAATATTTGTGGAGTTGGATCAAAACATGTTAACAACTTAGCATATGTAGCTAAAATTCCATGCAATAAGGGACACTTTAAATTTGGTCTCTCGACCATCAAAATCCGTTAAGAATTGAACTGTCGGTCGATTTTTTTCCAAAAAAGGATCTTTTTTCCCTACTGTGCGCCGTAGCTAGCAGTCTAGCACTATGTATCGATGGTAAAACGTCAACTGAATGTTTCTATGGATTAGTAGGAGACTATCATTGGCTGAAATGTCTATTTAATGTTTTCCGCCAGATTTAACAGAAATGTAATATTTGAGAATACGCCTTTTTAAAGCAATCTATAAGCTAATAGAAATAATTTTCACATTAAAATTATTTTTATTTAATACGCTCTTAATCGTTCATTTTGTAAACCTAAAAAGACTATTTTTTGACCAAACAGTATTAATTGTTATGTAAAAACAATAGGATTTTCATATGGGGTTCTATTATTATATATTGAGTTAATAAGGTTAGGTCCTTTTCTCTCATGTAGAGAAATTATGCAGCAATAAAAATTTCAAATCCGGAGAAATATTTCCGATGAAAATACACAAATTAAATAAAATTCTCCTTTTCTTGCAGAGCTGAGTTCAGAGCTTGAGTCTAATCCTTCTGCAGAGCCGTCTTCTCGTGTCAAGTTCCGGTCTCCTTCTCCTCCCGAGCCTGCTCCGCGTGTCAGGTCCAGGTCTCCTCCTGCTATTCGTTCCCTTCTACGGCCACTTGGAATTGAACGCGAACAACTGAGATCACTTCGTCTTATCCTCCACTCAAATCCAAATCAGCAATTTAAAATTCGAAGATATACTTTTCCACGTGAATCACAAATCCAATTGTCAGGAGAAAGAAGAACCTCTTTTCCTGTGCCATTTACAGAACAAACTGTATTATCAACGAAAAATGGTGATGTCTTTGCGATATTCGAAAGAAATTTTACCACGCTTCGTGGAATATATATAATAAGAAATGAAATTATATATCGGGTAAAAATGAACATGAACAGCAATGCGGTTAAAGGGATGACCCCAAAAGAAATAGCGGAAGCTCCCTTAGGAAAGCGTCGCCCAATCTCAATGAATTTTAAAATAAGAATGGTAGATGGACTTTATTCAGAAACATAATTGTAATTAAAAATGTCAAATGAAATGTAATGTATTTGCGATCAGATACAGGAGCAAAATCTTACAAGTGACAGGTGATTGAGAAGCCGCATTCTGTAACCGTCTCAAAACCTGTTTTTTCAGAAAATAAATTGCTTTGTTTTTTTTTGAGAGAGTACATCATAAGTAAGAAATCATTAAAGTCTTATTTCTCCCACTTTTTTTGTTATTCACATGATAGCATTTTCAAAAGTATAATTTTTACTTTCAAAATCCATCATAAACTAACTTTTGAGTAGATTTATTCAATAACAACTGTTAGTAGAGGACCTAGATAACGTAAAGGCAAAATCATGTTTTTAGTGGTTAAGCACTATACTCAAAAAATGTTTTATAATAATTAGGTCAAATATTAATACAATTTATACCTAATAATGATTAGTTTTATATAATCTTTTCGTAGAAAATTTATTTATGCCTTTCTGAAAAACTTTTCTGTGCTTTATGAAAAGTTTCAGGTAAAAATTTATTAACTAAAAATATTATGATTTTTTATTTAATACACCCAAAATGTAATTGAAAAATTTCTAGAAATTCCTAGAGATTTACGGAAATTTTTTGTAATTTACGTCTTGTATGTCTAAATCTTCGAAAGCTGATTTTTATCATAGGAAATTTATAGTAATTTTACAGTTGAAAATACCATAAATTACCAAATATTATACTTGAAACATTTCTAAAAGTTTAACGAAATTTATGCAGTTTTTTAGCAATCTGTTGTAATATTACTGGCAATTTATGAAAGTTTGAGAAAAATTGCCTAAAATTCATTGCATTTTTTTTTAATATTACCAGGATTTTTTATAAATTCCCGGAAATTTTTGGTAGTTTACGATTAATATATATATATGGCCAATCAATTAAATACGTTCACTTTGCACCAACTACCGAACAATTCTTTTACCTTTAAGCAAAATTTTCTTACACTTCTAATGGGGCAAGCGGGCTGGTTATCGAAAAATACAATATAAAAAATACAATATAAAAATAAATATAATTTTCATTATTCGACTTGCACGCCACTTTTTACGCTCTAGGGAGTGAAAACTAGAGCTTTAGTCGAGGTTTATAGGCATCGCAACAAACTAAAAGAATCTATTCGTCATAAAAAATAATTTAATAACATTTCTTAAGTCAAATAAATAACACAGCACCACAAAAAAAGTGGTCTGTCCCAGAAGCAAGACCAATGTACCCTTATGTTCTTGGGGTCGCTGAAACCGAATATGACCTTAGAATTACTTCATCAGGTCAGGATTTTTTTCTACCCTCAAAATAAGGGGTCAAATTTACTGAATTTAAGGTAATCCACTAAAAAAATGGTTTTTTTCCTACAAAAACGAGACCAATGTACGCTTATGTTATCGGGGCCGCTGAAACCGTATATGACCTCATAAAATGTTCATCAGGTCAGCATTTTGTTCTTACCTCAAAATAAGAACTCAAATTTGCTGAATTTATGGTATTCAGAATTATATCAATCCCTACAACAAATTACGACGTTGAATCATCACAAAATGCAACAGAGTGCCATAACCTAGTAACTGTTCACTGTTTAACTCTAATATGACCAAAAAAATTTGCACCCTTATCCATCGCCGTAAAAACTACCCCTTCAAACGGTTGTATCTTTCACAAATGTATATCTCTGTTATATGATGCATTGAAAATGTTGTATTTTATGAATGTGTTATGAGCTGTTTAGTCGTTATCCCCAAAAATGTTCAACCTTTTTCACCCCTAAAAACCACCCCTTCTAAAGGTATGAAAATTGAAGAAAAGGAACCTTTACTTTTATGACCCCCGGATAGGGTTGGGTATCTTATATTTAAAGTATTTACAATTTCATTGTTTAAAATTCATTTATAGTTTTTTTTCTTGTACAGATAGATTCTAGCTAGTCTGCTATCCAATTACAAAAATTTTAAACTTCTCTGCACTCTCAAAAACGATCCCTAGAAAAACTACCCTTCCCACAATTCCTGGAGAGGATACTGTCTTAAATGCTTGTCATGGCTCAGATTTTCTTATGATAGCGTGCTCTTTTATTTTCAAAAGTCCTCCGCAATGGCATCTTTTTTCTTTTCCTCACCCTCTTTTTTTTGGTAAATCCTCTTTTAAAGACCAGCAATAGTCAGCCATCATACTGACATCCAATCTTCCCTGGTATCTCTCTTCTTTGGAAGTTTTTTGGAAGTTTTCAACCATTTTCCGCACTACTTCTTTGTAGTCAGCGCTCCTATGATTGCCTAAAAAATTTTCAGTTGACTTCTTGAAGGTCAACTAAGCTTCTTTTTGTACTTCTGTCATAGTTTCTAAAAAATTTAGATCTTCTTTTTTGAATCCCTGCTACCCCATAAGCACAGAAAACAAGTGTACTTTGTGTAACCTAATTGCTGGCCTAATAACAATGTTACCATCTTAAGATCACCAGATAATTTCTATTCGTGCTCTTTATATTTGATCATTCGAAGAAGACCTTTCATGTTATGATACAATTACTAGGTCCTATTCGAGGGTAGTTTTAGAGGTACACGAGAGCTAATTTTTTTTTTTATTTTACAAAAAAAAAAAACGTAAAAAAATTGTGCTCTATAGAATTACATAATAAAATCATTTTTTGGCATTGTTTCTATTATTGAACTTTCTGCTTCTGACACTTTTTATTTCTTATAATACTCAAAAATGTTTAGATCTCATTGGATTAAGCCACCTAGGTTAAAATATTTTTATTTGGTTATTTTTGCCTCTAATGAGCCTCAAAGTGGGTTAGTTTGGAAATCTGTTTTTTAACGGTGAATCTTTTTAATACAAATTTGTATAAAAGTTCTTTTGTGTCTTTAAAAATTTCACTGCAATTTCTTAAGCAGTATTTTTATTTAAATTTTTGTTAGAAGAATGAATTTAAATTTTAAAAAAGTAAGAAATTTTTTATTTTTTGGATTATTTATTTAATTTTTGGAAAATGTAATAATCTGAAGAAATTAGTTCGAAATAAAAAAGGATTATTTTGAATTTGTTCGGATTTTTAACAAATAAATCTACCATATTATTTTATAATCCTGATCTCTAATTTTAATACTTCCCATATTTCGGGAGAAAAAATGTATTTTTGCAACAAAATTTTATTTTAATCACTATTCAACATTCATCTTATGTAAAAATAGTTATTTAGATCTCGCAATTAGTATTAATGTGTAAAAGAGATATTTCGGGTTCCAATCGTGTACAAGCCTACGAATGTTGCCTATGTTTGTAAATCCTGTTGTGAAATCTGTAAGTGACTGCTAGTTACGTCAATCGCTAATAAAAAAATGATTTATTGATCGTTTATTTTTTCGAAGTAATCATATACTTTTTCCTCAAGTCGACGTCAAAAAGGACCCCAAAAAAGGTATTCCTAGTTGTCAAACGATGGATTCTTATCCATCGACGTAACCTCAAAAATATTACTGAAGACACTCATATTTGCGTTCATATGTAGTGTATATTAAATTACAATTACAATATAAATGATAAAGATTTTACTTTTTGATTATAACTTTAAGGTTGGAAAACATAAATTTAAAAGTACTTCATTATTTATTTTCTACGTGACTTCAAAATTTGTTTCAGGCATCAGCGGACATCTGTTAGAGCGATTTTTCGAGTACATAATATTTTTTTACACTGGCTAACAATATCATAAAATAATTTTTACTGTTGAACTTGTCATGAGCTAATAGAATAAAGATCTTTACAAAGTTTTACAATAATACAAGCAGTAGTTTTAATAATATAATCTATGTATATCAAAATGTCCTGTCTGTGAAGAATTACGCATATGCTAACCATGGAATCTCATAGAGTGGTTTCACGTAGAGCCAATTCAAATTCCTTATCTTGAAAAACGCTTGTTTTTAGAGCATCTTGATGAGCGATATTAAATGTGTTTTTAGCACTTTTCTTTTTTTTGATGCTAGAAAATCCAAAATTTCTTTCCTTTACATATAAAGACAGAGTTTTCTTTACGATGTGATCTCGTAACTATTAAAACTTAGCATTTCCGTTTTGGACATCAGTTTGCTTCCTAAAATTTAACTTAGAGGTAAGACGTTAAGAAGAGACAACTTTTCTCGTCAAATTAAATTCATGGCGAATATAAAACGGGACATTAAATAAGGGCATAATATAAGAAAATGAGTGCGGAATTTCCTTTTATTTATGCTTAAAAAATCGTGATATTACACCAGACACTTTATAAGGTTTGGTACTTCTCTCTTCGATGGGAAGAATATGCAGAAATGAAAAACTAAAATCCGGAAATTTTGCCGGAAGAGAATACACATACAAAGGTAAATCCTCTATTTCTGGTTGCAGAGCTGATTGCAGGGTTCCAGATGGGGACGTAGAAATTAGGACAATTAAGATGGGAAAGATGAGGTGCAAGTTTGTGACAGTTTACAACATGGATGAGATGGAAAGACTTAAGGAACGGGACTTGCTAGGCGTTAAGGAGGAGGTTATGGTATGGTGGTACTTGGAGGGGACTTTAATGCGAGAATTGGAAGGGAAGGGACCATTTACAGGCAGGCAGGCAGTAAGTTTTAAAAGAAGAACAAAGGATACGGTAATAAAAGAGACGGGGAGATTCTAAGTGCCTGGATGGAGGATAGAGGCTCAGCAGTGGCAAATGGTGTGATGACAGTGGATAAAGAGGGAGAATACACGTTTATGAATAAGTTGGGGTATCGGTTTTTGACTGCGTGGTCATGAAGTTACAGGGTTGGGATGTGAAAGAGAAATTCGCAGTAGAAGGACGGATAGAATCAGAGCATCAGCAATAGGAATTGTGGATAAAACAAGATGGTAGAAAAGGCAAGGGAGGAAGATAATTCTTCAGGTGATAATGAGGAGGGAGGCGATAGAGAATTATCAGGACGAGGTGCGAAAGGTAAGCTTCGAAAACGAGTCAGTGAAAGAGATATGGAAGGATCTGAAAGAGAAAATGAAATGGTGTGTGCAAAAGAAAGTGTTTGGACAGCAGAAGAAAGAAATGGTAAAGTCGTGGTGGGATAGGAAATGTAAAAAAATAAAAGTAAAGGTAAAAAGGAAGTACAACAAGTGGACAAAAGGAACTGTGAAAAGGGAGGAGTGCGTACAAATGAGGAAGGAGTTTAGGTTATTTTGTAAAAAGAAAGATTAGGAAAAGAAGAATGAAGAGGTAACTAGAATTGTTAGGACAGAAGGGGACGCGTGGAATATAATTATTAGGATTAATAAACGTAGGATAGGAATAAGCAGATAGGAAATGAGGAATATAAGGGTTTTTAAAAGTATCCTTTCGGGGCTCAGATTTACGAAGCGAGCTAAAGTGATTAGAGGAACGAGAGAGGTAAATGGGGAGGAGCTGAATGACGAGCAGATCAACAATCAGATAAAGAAGTTAAAAAGTCCTAAATCAGCAGGGCTGGACCGGCTAAAGAACGAAGCGTGGCTGAAGTGAGTATTGCTAAGAGTATTGCTAAGAGGATGCAGGGAGAGGTTGATCATGTCACTGTACGATATTTTTGTGGATCTAAAAGGCGGAGGGAATTTCAGAGTGTTTCTGGACGGATCGGTGGTTTAGGCAAAGGTTAATAATTAATAAATTGTGCAAATAATTTATGTATATATTTATTTTCAGTTAGGATTTTTTCTGGCACCCTATGAAATACACTTACGGGAGTAATATTTAAAAGTAGATACTGATTTTTATGCCTGCAAATTGGTTAAAAAGGAGAAAAAATGTTGAATAAAATGGATCGGAATTTTGTTTCTAGAGAAATATTGTACTTCATTTATGGATTTAAAAACTGAAAAAATTAAAACCCTAGCTGCTCTATTTCATGAAATACTGTCATTTTAATGTTCATGTTTAAATACTTACAATGAAAAAATCCTAATTACTTCTAATTTCACTGTTTAACTGATCACTTCGTACAATTACTTTTTATATAACTAGAAAAAATGTGTCGCATACGGGATTTGAATCAGGAACGTTACTATTCAAGAGTGGAGTGTTTTACAATTAACTGCACTGAAAATTGAGCAATTGTACTAAAAATGTAAAAAGTTATATATGCTTCCTAATATTTTAAAAACATAAAAAAAATCATAATTTATTAAGAAATTTAATTCAAAATTTTTACCAACTGTCAAATATATTTCGTAACATTCCCAATTAAATTTGCTGATTGTACCAAATTCCAAAAGTTGTATCGATTTGAAAATTTTGAAAGTTATACATTCTCATTTCTAATTGTATAAGGTACCCGTGCAATTATTGAATTTTACAGTTTTTCACATATTTGTATGTTTTAAATAATTTTGTAATTATATTTCGTTCTATGAAACTGAATCCGATGTAATGAAAACAACTGATATTAGAACAATCTTGACGTGTGTACTCTAGGAGATAAGGACTATATGTTATACACAATATTCTGATAAAGAAATAGAATATTCGCAGTAACATTTTTAATCGAATTATTCGGATGGAAGCTTCTAATGTGTCTCCTAAGGGATTACATTTTTCTTGCACCTTCTTACCTGTCCTTTACACAACTCCTAATTCTTACTTGGTGGTGGGTGGGGGACCTACAGTTTTAAGGTGGGTTCCGAACCACCAAGAGCCATAAGTACTTAGAGAACCTTTTTTTTCTAGAGTTACCGGTCCCACGACTCTCCGGAGATTAACAACTACCTTGCTAGCCTAGTGTTCACTGCATGGGCCACCGAGGCTCTTCCGGAGTGCGAGGCGGGAATCGAACCCGCAAGACGACAGAGTGGGTCCAAAGGCTTTTCTCTTATTTAAAATAATATGGATTCTTTCTACTCTTATCTTAATCCTTGGCAGTTATCCCGAATACTATGGGTGAATATAGTTATAAAATATATCTTTAACTTAAAGCATATTTATATTACGCAGTAAGGTAATTTGAGGATTTCAGACTTCAGATTTCTGAGAGACTTTCTATGTAGAGAAAACATTAAATATCAAATAAGTCGTTTGAAAAACTCAAAAATTATTGCTTAATTATATACGACAACTTTTACTTCATTTTTAAATGGAACTATATTAATTTAAATTTGTAATATTTGGCATGTGAGTTTATTATATTGTTAAGCACCGTCCAATTTTCATAAAATTAGAAAAATGTTGAAAGGGGATATTTGGCTACAGGGCACTAATAAATATAAAAAGTTGATTTTGTCAATGAGTTCCCTCGACTAGCTCATAAATAAAATACGGAAAAGGGAAGAAATCAGGGGGGACTTCACATTGCAAGAGAATCAATTGGGTCAATTATTAATTTTTTTGTAATTTCGAGCAATTAAGTTGAGTAAAATTCAATCCGAATTCAGGTCCAAACCGATTCAAAATTAAATTTCTATTTCAAGAGATGCCCGCAGTTACCGATTTGTACGAAATCATAGGAAAAACTCAAAGAGTAACTCGCATCTCACATGGCAAGGATGTTAATTGGCAACGTGTCTCTTTTCTAGTTATGATTTGTATCCACTGATAAAAAAAAATTTCAAGTAAAATCACGAACACTGATCATGCATCATAATATTAGTAATTATTCCGAGTTTTTGTTTAGGCAGTAAACATACCTCGGCCTTTGCATGTTTTAATAAGAAGAAAAGAATGACCACGAGCCAACAAAAACCACTATTGAAGTCTTTCACGCCCGGACCTACATCCAGTCATCCTGGCCTTATATTCTGTGACTTGACAAACGAGATAGTGCTTATTTAACAATACAACATATTATTATAGGCCCGGTGATATCAAACTGATAAAAAACAAGTGAGGTAAATATTTAATTTTTAAGTAAGTCGTACTGACATTGGAGAAAAGACAAAGTGGCCGTAAAGTGACATGTATTTATTCTTAATTAGTGATTTATGTTAAAGTGTTCAGAAAGCAAATTAAAAATGAGGCAAATATTTCGTTTCAGTTTGCGGATTAAAGAACTCAATGAAGAAAATATGCGATGTAGGAATAGAAAATAAAAAAATATGCTTATGAACATAAAATTGAACTGCTAAAGGACTTATGATATATTAGGTCAAATGCAAATTAGTTGACGATTACAGGGAGTCTAAAAATTACTATATTACGGGCAAGCGGCTATAATGATTCAAGCACGCAGAAACTCACAGAAGGAATGCTTTTTCCGCAAGAAGATAGGGCATTATAAAAAGAACTCTCAAAACGATTAAGCTCTAAAGATAGAGCAGGATAATGCAAATACAGGCACGTATTTTCGTAAGAATGCAGCAATGCAAAGAACTAATTCTTAGAAGAAGGGAATATGAGTACTTCAAGCATGAAGAAAATCTGTTGCTCAGATTCTAGAAAAGCGAAGACTGAAGAAGGAAAGACAGTTTGGAACAAGGACTCTAAAGAAAGAAGTCATATAGCCAAGGGTAACAATTTTCTTTTAAGAAAACGACTAAGGAAGGAAAGGTGCAAATTGGAGATGACGAAGAATTTATTGAAATACGAGGGATCAGATCGAGAACCATTAAGTATATATTTAAAAGAAAGCAATTTACGTCGTTAGTCTTAAGGCCGAAACAATTAGAAGACGGACAATTAGAAGTTAGAAGGACAAGAAGAAGTCCGGACAGCAGATAGAAAGTCGCAGAAAATTTGCTGTCGTTGAGGTAATTTTTACTTTCATTTAACAGTATCAAAAGGAAAATCAAACGATGAGAAGCAGGGAGCGGACGATTCTAGCCACAGTCCGAAATTGCGCACCGAGCCTAGGTTCAGTGCCATCGTTGTAGAGAAACGCTGCATCAAGGGAAGTGGTGGGAGCTTCGTATGTGCCTAGTGTGAGCACGCTTTCCCACCACTTCCCCCCATGCAACGCGTCTTCTCAATGAGGGTTCAGTGCCACCGTTGCAGCGAACCGCCGCATGGGGGGAAGTGGTGGGAAGCGTCGTATATACTTAGTGTGCGCGCGCTTTACCACTACTTCCCCCCATGTGGTGGTTCTTCTCAATGAGGATTTGGTGCCATCGTTGCAGAGAACCGCTGCATTGGGGGAAGTGGTGGGAGCATCGTATGTGCCCAATTTGCGCGCGCTTTCCCACCACTTCTACCTACGCAACGGTTCTTCCCAATGAGGGTTCCGGTCCTAGGCTCAGTGCGCTACTTCAGACTGGGCTCGTCCAGTCTCTAATGATTATGATTGAGCGAGGTATTTATTGATTATTGTCATTACGTAATATCTTAAATTTAGCACAAAGATAGAAGATAAATAAAATAAGTAATAATTTGTATAATATATTTTGGAATATGTACACAATACATTTTTTCTCTGCAATCGCCAATAAATAAAAAAGTTTTGAAATTACGAAATAAAATCAATACCTGTAAAAGAACATGTAGGTTTAATATTTATGGTACAATTTAGTCACCAATAAAGTGAAATTACCAATATTTAGCGTCATTTTGTTGATCCTCACATATAAACTTTATACTTAAATGAAAAAAGTTATTGACCATTTCGTTGAGTAAAAAACAGTAAATTTGGGATATCAATCAATTGCGCCTCTGCCTTTGATTATCATTTTCAGAACACAATGATTCACTTGGTCGAAAACAAATGCGTAAATTTTGGATAACACCCGATTTATTTTCTTCATATCCCCTCAAATGATTAAAACCTTATACGTTTTTAAGGCATTGAAATCGGGTGAAGTTTAGTGAGAGATTCTTTGTATTAATTTAAAATCGTTTCCTTGAAAAATGCACTTTAAATAATTGGCAAAGATAATATGTTAGAATTTTTTATTTACATTTGAAATTGTTTTATAGCGTACATGAAATATTGTATTTTTAAAATTTTACAATTTTAAGATTCTGGTATTTCAATAGTGATGGTCATTAAAAATGAAAAATTTCTCAGAGTAAAGTTTGAGAATTTCAAAAATGAAGTTTAGAGTACCCTTGTATAATGCTCCTTGCTATAATTATATGTTAGTAAAATAATTTATCTGCCTGCATGTTAAATTATATTTTTTCAGCTGCTTTATTTCAAAAATTACACTTAGGGTAAAGAATTTCCTTATTGTTTTCAAAATTGAACAGGTTTTATAAAATATCAGTCTTTTTATTCGATATATCTGCTATTAGTAATTTACATATTTTTTGTAAAAAATGAAGTTATTTGAGTGAGGATTCAACCACTTTATATAAAAATAATTCATTTTTCATTAGAAATTCAACTTTTATATTGAATACATCTTTTTTCTTGTAAATTATTTTTCTTTTAGTTAAAAATTAATTAATAAGGTGGAAAATTTTTTTTATTAAAATTAAATTTTTGTGAGTAAAATTACTTTTTTTAACAAAAACGGTAACTAGTTCGTTTTTGACTAAATATTGATTAATTCAAAAACAACTTGTTAAGACATTTATTTAATTTTGTAATGGAAAATTTTCTACTTTTGGTCAAGATTGCAACTGATGAACAAGGAAATTCTGTTTGTTCTATAAAGTTAAACGATTTTCATTATATTCTTTTCTGTCTTGAATAAGAAAGATTTACTTGTAAAAAATTTGTATAGCTGATTAGAAAATTTTAGTTTTGGGTTAAAAGTTGATCTACTGTGTTAAAAAATATTATTATTTGGTTTGTTTATTCATTTTGATTAAAAATTCATTTTTTTTAAATAAAATTTTCTTGTTGAAAATTGAAAATTCTTCGTTTAGTTTAAAAAATCATCCTTATCTTTAAGATTTAAACAGTTTAATTGAAAATGCAACTATTTTGTTAAAATTTTCTTAAAATTCCAATCGTTTGTTAAAAAATCAATTTTCTAATTAATTTTATCCTTAGCTACCTTGTCGAATGTGTCATTTCAAGATATTTATAATTATTAGAATTTATGAAATAATTTGATATTGACACATACTTATTTTCAATTTTTTGTTTTTGTAAATGAAGAAAGTGCGTATCATACAAAAAAAACAACTTTGTTGATAAAAATTATACTTTATCTACTGCAATTTTTCCAAAAAAATATTTTTTTATTTATAATATATTTATTAATTAGGAGATTATAAGAAATTATTTTATTTTTTTTTGTTTCAACAAGTTTTGTTTTTTCTTTTTTTTATCTCTCGTATCATCTTAAACTTAGAAGATTGAAGCACAATACTCAGGACGATAATACGACAGGAAATTTACCAGAAAAAAAATTCAGTTTATACCCCGAAGATCATAATGTTAAATCGTATATATTTTTATTTTGCAAGAATTTCTTTTCATATTCGCCACAGCGTCACAAATTCGATAATTCTCCAAATAGAAATTTTTTCCGTGTGGAAGTTTCCGTATTAATTCTGTTATCAGTATTAACTGATTCCTTAATTACTTACTTTTCCTTGTAAACCACACTTGTGAAATATAGACATCTGATAAGGACAAGCTTGACGTCAAAATTCCATAAGATAACGACTATAGGTTCCACTATATAATGTGATGAAGAAGTAGAAGATTAATCAGTTACATTTTTAATGAAATTCTTGATCAATGCAACAATTTGTCTTTCCTTTAATTTTAAAAAATGACGACTGTTTATTTTCTCATCTTAGCTTTGGTTGTCATCCTGAATTTTATTGGTAAATATGATACGTATTATAATAAACCGATAATTTTTTTTTTAATACATTTGTTTAAGGTATACGCAAATCAAAATTTGAGTAATCTAATCTACATATTATCCCAATGGCTATTTTCCTTCAAAAATCATTTTATATGTTCCAAAATGAGTAGGAATTCAAGCTGAATTTATTAAGGAAGGATTCAGAATGCTATTGATTACTTGAAAAGATTTTAAGGTAACCCTGAGTAAAAATATTTGATCTCAAAGTTCGCCTTGGTCCTAATAAATAAACAGATTTTGTTCCAAAGAAAATTATATTGCCAGTTTTGGGCTTCAATGCCATGAAACCCTGATACTGTGCAGGCTTTGGGGCTAGCGGTGAAGGGAAACAAACTCGATTGAGTTCCGCTCCGCAGGTCAACGCTTTAGTTTGTTCACGCCTGAGTGACCACCACACACTGCGAGCAATGCCTCTTACTTAATTTCTTCTTACATGCAAGGCGGAGTTTATTAGCGTAAGACCTATATCGGGGAGCCCTATTTCGGAGTTTCATTGTATTTGCTAGTTGTTACTATGAACCCCACCGGAAGCGCCTGCCATTTCCAGGAAGCATGCTGCTAGGGTGGGACCAAACAATTGACATCTGCTAAGGATTACAATTCTGCACCCGATTAAACTGGCAATTTGGTAATAAATGATTTGCTATTTTAAAATTCGAAACTTGTCGCTCTCAAAAACTACAGTTGTATAAAATTTCTTTGTATGCTAGATTTTAAAAAACCCTAAAGAATGCGTAGTGAATTCCAAGGAGTTATGTATTTTTGCAACAAATTTAAAATACATTTAAGCCTCGTTTCTTGACATCCCTCCGATGCGTAAACATCTGGCTTCTTTAGCACAACCCCTTTAAAAGAGTTTGTTCCTGCAGACAAACAATTTAGGATTTGACTTGCGGAGAAGTGCGGCAATCCCCTTTCGCCATCCTATATACAATCCTGTGATTTCGGTTGACTAAATTAGGTTGATAATTACTCTCTCTGGAAGTAAACAATATGTCAGAAGAGACAAACTAAAATCGGAGGATGTATGTCGGAAGAGTATACAAAAGGAAAATGTTCTCCTTTGGTTTTTGTTACAGAGTTAAGTTCACAATTCGAGTGCCTACCAAATGGAGCCCCTATTCCTGGTATTCCTCGCTGCGGAAGTTCTAATTCAATTAACGAGCCTCGCTTCCCTGCTGAGTCTTCCCCTCGTGCCAGGTCCTGGTCACCTCCTGCCAGGGACTCTTCTTCAGGCGTCTTTGGATTTAAACGTGAAAAACGTACATACGCTTGTCTGATTTCCAACATGAATCCAAACCACCATTTCGAAGTTCGAGGATACACTTTTCCTCAGAATAAGCTACTTTATTTAAGAGGAAAATATTCTGCCCGCCTGCCCATACCAACCGAAGAACAAGCTGTAATAGCATCCAATGGTGAAGTATTTGCAATAATTGAAGATCATAAATTTCTTCGTGCAATATATACAATAAGATTTGAATTTGGATATAAGGTTGAAAAACGAGTGAAAATAAACATAAACAGCAGTGCGATTGAAGATATGCACTCACAAGAAATGGATGAAACTCCTGCAGGTAAAAATCGCCCGATCTCAATGAATTTTAGATACACGTTTGTGGACGCTTTCCGCTCGTGTTCACCTATTAGCGACCCAATTCCTGGTGTTCCTCTTTTTGGATCTTCTTATTCTTCTCGCAGACATAATTTTCCTTCTGTTGGACCTCATGCTCCGGCTTTTCAGGTCGGGTCTTCTGCTCCTGCCGTGCCTTCTGTCAGTGCCACGTCCAGGCCTTTTGTTGCCAGTCGTTCTTCTCTTCGCCTGTGCAAACTTACAGTTAAAGAACTTATGGCTGTTCAGCTTATTTCTAACAAGAACCCAAACCAGCGATTTGTAATTCGAAAATATACTTTTCCACGCGATATGCAACTTCAAATGAAAGGAGACAAACAAATTTATTGGCCTATGCCACCTCAAGAACAAACTGTATTATCAACGCCCAATGGTGCAGCCTTTGCAATATTGGAGCAAAGTTATTCAATTCTTCGTGGAATATATACAATGAGAGATGGCCGTCGAAAGCGGGTGAAAGTAAACATGAACAGGCGGTCAGTTCAAGAGATGACCCTAGAAGAGATCGTAGAATGTCCCTTAGGGAAGGATCGTCGAATCTCAAAGAATTTTCAAACAATAATGGCAAGCAATTTGCGTCCGTAACGTTAATTTAATTTTTAGCCTGAATATAAAATAAAGATATAATACTTTTTCTGCGGAAAAGCAGTAGCAAAATAGTTGTTAGTAAATAAGGGACTGCATTCTATGAATATCTGAAAATTTGTATCTCTCAACGACGTTCTTCCGTCGACACATCTAAAAAATTATGCAACTTTAAGTTTCAATATTCTACAGCTACTGGAGTAAAAATTTAGTCGTAATTTGTACTTGAACAGAAGTTAGAGTTTTTTATCTTACACGTCGCATGTATCATGCATTCGTATTTTCAAGTATCTTTCCTAATTTGAGTACATCATGTCAAATAAAAAGAGTGATAATGCAATAACCATTTCTCTGACTAATAATTTTTTAATATAGATTATTATATATAGCAAAATATTTCAATTTAATAACTTGGAAAAATTTTTAAAAATAAAGCATTGCATTCCGTAAACATTTCAAGTATTTGAAGAGAATAAATAAGATTTTTAAACTGTAGCAGATTTCAAAAAATACAGACTCAAGTTCAAGTTTTTAAACAAAAAAAATCTTAGACCTAAAAAACGTGGACGTGTCGACACTAATATTTTACTGAATAATTAAAAATTGTTGATAAAAAGTGTGGAAACCTTAGTACTCATATGATAAAGTATCACATGCCCCGATTAAAATACCTTTGAAAAGTTTCAGATAAATAAATAAATTTTATTTAAGTTTATAGGGAAATTTGGAAGATTTTGAGAAAATTTTTAACATTTTAAATAATGTTTCAAAACTTTCAGAAAAATTCGATTCAGTTAAAAATATTTTCCAGAATATATTTTCCAGAAATATAATTTGCAAAATCCTAAAGAACAAAATAAATATTTTTTTAATCCCTTACAATCTTTTTTAATTTTTTCATGAAAATAGTAAAATTTTTATTGATATAATTCTAAATAAACTGCTAACACTTCTGCACCTTTAGCTATTCTAATATTCGTGTAAATAAAAAAATAGTAAAAAAGCATTTTTGTGTTACTTCAAAATATTATTTTATTTATTTCTATACCACACTTAATCTTAAAAAACTTATTTTTATTCAGAAGACGTCTGTTAAGCTTTTAAATCTAATAAAAAATAATGAGACGTAACTGCTTTTAAGGGGTGGGGGAGGTAAAAAGGAAAAAAATAACGATACATCGTTAAAACCTTCTGTCATTAGAGCACAATTTTAATTTCATAAAACTGTAAAAATATGAGGTAAATTAACTTTTGGTTTATATTATTTTTTCTAAGATACGGCTAACTTTTTTAATTTAGATAACTTCTTTTATATCAATTTTGTAACGTATAGATATGTACTATAGTGAAAGGGCATATTATGTTGGCACTATACATTAAATTAGTATCCTTCTACAAGCAATCTCGCGCGTCGAACATCCGCACAAAGCGGAGAGAAAGAAGACCCGTTTCCACAGCATTGAGTGGGGAGCGCCAGCCAATCACAGCACAACACCCTTGGCTGATACAAAACAGGCAGTTCAGCCAGAGAGCGGTCCGCCTCGTCTCACCACTCGAGCAGGCTGGGTCGACTCGCATGGAAAAGGCTTTGACCACTTATACTTTTGCAGTTATCCACCTACTTTTACCTGGCTCTACTGTAGAGTCAGAAGTGGGGGTATATTTTGTTCAAGTATTTTCGCGGCCGCCATTCTAATGTGTCGTGTGGTTATGTTATCGTCAACAAAAGTCGGTGCGAATCGTTCAGTGTCTCTAGACGTGTAGTGAAGTTGTATTCACTCATTTCAAAATAATGTTGATTATAATATCCTTTAATTTCTCGCAAATATTATAAAATATTGCACATTGTACGAATAAAATCAATGATTTTATTCTTTTCTATTTTACTATGAATAAAATCTCATAAAAAAGTTACATTTCATGTGTCATATATTTCGTCATTTATTGAATAATTATTGCAAAATTGTACAAATTTATCCCGAAAAATGTTGCAGTAAACAGTATTTGCACATTTTTCGATTTAAATTTGTATAATTTTGAATCAATTCGTTTATTTTCTGTACTTTTAATTCGCACACACATTTAAATAAAATAAACACACACGTGCACCAACACATAATTACATTTTAGTTCGCGACTTACTTTTAGAGGGTGCCACTGCCAATATAAGTGGTCAAAGCCTTCCATGCGAGTCGACCCAGCCTGCACTCGAGGTCTGAGGCTCATAGGAAGTTAGCTTGTCGGAAATCTGATCTTAAGAAAGACAGTCGGTGGGTAGCAGTTCTGACATACCCATCGATATTTTTTGGAAAGTACAAGTAACGAGGTGACGTGCGTTACTTTTAACTATTAAAGTTTATTAAATTCCATTTTTGATCCTCTTTTTCTTATATGTCATTTCCTTATAAAAAAAGAATTTTCCTGAACCTAATATGGAATTAATGCGAAGCTTTCTGTGAGATCGTTTCGATGACCTAATGGCCTGCCAGCACTTCTTCTTTATTGGGGAAATAGTTTGAATTCTGGCTTTATCTTTCGTTCCTCTGGAGGGATTCGTTTCTTCTAGTGCTCGCAAGAGGGGCATTGATAAGAACCTCTTCTTTTCAAAAAAAGGAAACTCTTTTTAAAAAAAATAAACAACACGTATAATTCCTGTTTCTTGAATGCTGCTTTGATAGCTCCTTGGCCTCTTTAATTAGTTGTGCATTAATGCCTAAGAAATTTGAAATAATTTTATTTGAAAATAGCTTATAAACGAAAAAAAATATATAAAAAAGTGCCTAGTGCTCACTAACTAATTTTTAACTATAATTAGTGAAATAAATTCTACCTCTTCTTTATGCTTTTTGTATTATAATGTTTAGTAGCACAGATTCTCTGGGATACAAAAGGATTTCTGTTCTCATTTGATATTAAGCAATAAATATACCAAAATATATCACCGCTTACTAAAAATAGTGGACAACTTTTTACTAGAGAAACTTAAAACAAATTAAATACATTAAAAAAATTATAGCCTTATATAAACAATCTATAAAATTGTTAAGGATTCTGAATATTGTAATCTATAAAATAAATGCTAAACTATAATACAGGGAAAACAAAACGTTACAATTTTGTATTAGGTATAATTTGCCTAAGGATGGGCGACAGATTAAGGTCGAAATGTCGCATGATGTAGTTTTTTAAATTTGCATTAAAATATAGACTCGGAATATTCATAATCTTTTTGTTTCCAAATTGATCGTAAGAACAAAATAATTTAAACTGATGTTTCTATTAAGGTAACTTACCAATATAAAAGAATTTCTTAAATTAAAAAAAAAATGCTTCGATAAAAAAATTGTGTGATCTTCGTGATTGTAAAATTTGTTCCACAAAAATTAGTCTCGATGGAAATTGGTTTGTCAACTCACTAACTATGTTAATCCTCAAAAAGTCATTGATTTTTTGTCCTTATAACCTGAGTGCTTATCTAATATTTATATCTCAATGACCTACACGTTTACAATAACATTGTGTCTATTGAAACTGTTATTTTTGAATTAGATGGCGAATCTCGAACTTTAATTAAAAATCAATGTTCCCAAATTAATATGAATCATGTGTCCTTTTTATGATATGAAAATCGATTTTAATTTGAGTTTCTACCGGATTCTGATGTGATGCGTGAGTTCAAACTAATAAATTCAGATGTAATGTTTACTGATGCTGATAAAGGCAACTTTTTATTTTTTTAATTTCTTGAGCGCTTATATTATTGCTTAAATTAGATTCTAAAAGAATGAATTGAGTAAATCCATGTAAATTACAATTTCGATGTAAATTCTATATAAATTAAAATTTTCAACGTTTTTTTTTTATCTTTTTTATCTCCCTCACCCCTAAATGCAGTTACGTCACATTATGTTGTATTAGATTCAGAAGCCTTATAGACGTCTAATAAGTAAAGATAATTTTTTTTAAGATGAAGTGTGGTATAAAAATAAAAAAAAAATATTTTGATGCAGAACAACAATGCTTTTTTACTATTTATCTTAATTTACACGAATATAAAAGTACTTTTTAGAATTATTATATATAGTTTATTATTTATATATATTATAATATAAATTGTATCATTTTCTTGAGACAATTAGAAAAAAATTTTGATTATTTCAGATGTGTCAAAAAAGAATGCAAAAGATTATAAAATATATTTTTTGTTTTTTAGGATTTTACAAATTATTATGAAAGATTTAAGCCTTTTTAAAAGACACTTAAAAATTTCAGAAGTTTGGAAAAATAATACATATTCGATAAATTTTCAGAAATGTTTCCTAGTTAACAAAAAGTGTATATATTATAAAATATTTTGATCACTTCTATACCTCTTAAATCCTTAAACATTTTTTTAGCTGACTCGAATTTTTTCTTTAAATTTTGTAAAATTATTAAAAATTTTACAAATTGCTTGAAAATCTAGAGTTTAAAAATCTTTTTTATTCTCTTCAAATGTTTGAAATATTTACGAAATTCAATGGTTTATTTTTTTAATTTTTCAATGTTATCAAATTGAAACATTTTTCTTTAAAATATTCTGCTTTTTTACGGAAATTAAGGAATTAAGGTCCTTGAATATATTATAAGTTTCCATTTTTTTTAATTATTTAAAAACTTCTAAACATCTCATAAATTTAATCCAATTTGTTTCAAAAATATATAGTGTGGCAAAATTTTGCTTTAAAAACTTTTACAATCTCGTTAAATATTTCAGGAGATAATTGTAAAAGATTTGTAGTATTTTTCAATTTGCACATTTTACCATGAATCCTAAGTATAAATTTTTCATTATAATAATTCGAAAAAAATTTAACAGATAATAATTAATTAACTGTTACTATATATTTTTTTTCAAGTTAGCATAATTAATATTCTTTTATACTAATTTTCGAAACGATAATAAACATGTACGTACAAGTTTGAAAATTCAATCCAGATACTTATTTCACTGCATCATAACTATTTCAGAAACTGTATTCTGTGCTATAACCTATGTTTATGTCATCAAAATCTTTAATAAATTCTTTTCGATAATTAATTGAAATAAGTTTTACTTTGAATTAATCTGAAATTGTTTATGATTATTAATAACGTTTTAAACTATTCAATAAAAAAACCAAAGTATATGTATATTTTCTTATCATTTTAAAATCAGTGAATTTGGATACTTATTTCATTAAATAAAGAAAAATGTAGACAAATGATATAATTGAAAAAGAAGCATTTTTAACATTAGTAAATTTTTATTGCACAAATTATAGCCAATATTAAATTTCATAACCTGCAAGTAAATAATCGGTTCATGTAGTTAATAAAAAACAAATAAAATTAAATCTGTATCTACTTCAATATTGTGAAAAAATTTAATTTTTTTAAAACTTTTATTTCCATATATGAAAATTTGATCTAATAATTTAAAAATATTTACAAATTATTTGAAAAATTGAATGCAGATATTCATTTCGCCACATCAGAGTCATTAGAAAAATTGTCTAATTGAAATAATATTATTGTAAATGTAAACTAAGTTTTAATCTGCAAACTATATTCGATTTTTTATTATATAATCTTTGAGTAAATAATTTATGTTACGTAAAATCATGAAACTAAAAAAAACCATTCAAATATAAATTATATTTATGTTAATTAATTTATATATATATATATATATATATATTAAGTCCAGCTCATGCGGGAACGACCTACATGCAGAGGCACAATGCGGCACTAAGAGTGCTTTATTACCATCTCTGTCAC